>CAWUFW010007282.1:800000-1028903 GCA_963921515.1 Calotriton arnoldi
CCAATTTATAAATATAGATCTTATTTTTATGAATTTTTAAACACCAAAATGAACAAAATCCTCAGAAGGGTTCCATAGATATAAATTATTAAGCAAAACGTAAATCACTGCTTTCCACTTGAAATACAACCAAGCATTGCCAAATTCCATGGATAACAGTTACTTTAAAAACTTTTGAACATTTTTTTATAAAGTTGTAGATGGGTACTCCGGCCCACTTGCGGTGATGAACTCCAGCAGAGAGCATGTCACAGGGGCCAGTAAGGCTTAGCAGGACAGTTACCTTGCAGTCAAAGTAGTCTCCAGGCCAGTTCCAGGCTGTATGGGCGAATCACCATAGGCATTAATGGAGTGGTCCTGATGCAAGGGATACAGAATGCTGAAGATGCTGAGGATGCTGATCCAAGTGACTGGGTCTTCCTGGAGCCATGCCTCTGTTCACGAACACTCCGAGGCTACTTTGGCCACAGAGGTCGATGTCCCTTGAAGTCCAGGTGAAGTCCAACCAAACACCAGTTGCCCCATGTCTAGTGGTCACAGTGAAACCAATGGTTCACTTTAACTGCGGCTAGTGTCTGTCTTTTGCAACCAAACTGCTCTTTGACGACTCTCCCGGGTCCAGCAGACCAGGTGCATCTTTTGAGAGTCAGGGTTCGGTCAGTAGCGAACAAGCAGTTGTGGCTAACAACTCTGCCAAGGCGGCTTCTTCTGCTTCTGTGGCCTTGGAGCTGTAAAAGGAAGTCAGGCAACTGGCCCTTGGAGTTCACCTCTTCTGTCTGAGGCTTGGGAATGACTTTTTCTTGAGAAGTGCACCACAGGCACAGTCTTCTCCTGTGGTGTGGTGTAGAGTAAAGTGGAGTGGTGTAGAGTGTGATGGAGCAGGATTTCACGAAAGAAACCTGCTCAATTGAATACCCCTATAATACGTACTAACAGTAAGTAGAGTTAGAATGATTAATGTGCACAATTACACTACACGTGGGAAGTTTGCTTTGCAAATTGCATGAACTAAACGAAATTAATACTTAAATAACCGGAAATGTAATAATCTTGTGTTTAGAGCGAATTAAGAAGGTTTGCATGGCAAGGCCGCAGGTGTATTTAGTAAAAAGCATGACGTGTGTTGCTTTATCCTAAGGAATAATGCCGCTTTTCTGCTTATGCTATGCTAGGCTAACCGTTAACATGAAGTAGAGTTAAGATGAGGGGTAAACAGTGAAAATGCATTATCACATAATTAATAAATGTTTGTTTTCCGTTCTTTTAGTAATGGACGAATTTTCCATTTTGTTAAATTGGCCTCATAAAGGGCGGGTGAAGTTGAAAGCGAGCGGGAACCATGTGACTACATGACTGAACTGCTGTGCAAAGCTGAAAAAACGTGACCTGGTGAAGGACATGAACATTGACAAGCGGCCAACGCCAGTGTCATCGTGGGAATGGAACCCGAAGTTGTTGAATTTATTAAAGTGTTCAAAATATTGTTACATGTGTACTCATGAGAGAGAAGGGGTATTGATGACTATGTAAAAAAATGTGTGGAACAATGGTGTAGTCTAGAGAAAAATGATTTCATGGTGGGGTGACATCCCACCCCCAGAACTCAATCAATCCCTTAGCTAGAAATTGTGAACTTAGCAACTATTATAGGATGGACATGTGTTTTTTAGGGTATAAGAATAGGTGCTTTAGGGGTGTGGTTTAGCTGTAGCTGCTGTGGGTCGCTTAGGCTGAAGGTGTCCGAGTGAGGGGTGCGCCGCTGTTCGTCAGGTTGCAGAGAGGCCTAGCTGTTCCTGTCCTGCCCTGACCTGATTCTTGAGTCTTTGATGCCTGACTCTTGGTCCGGGGGTCTCCCACTACTACCTAGGCCTGGGTGGTAGTTTTCCCATTACAGATCCTTTGGGTTTGTATTTGATCTAATCAGTATTGCAGAATTATTTTTGCAGTCATATTTCTTGTCTTTGTACCTTTTGTCTCTTCATCTATCCCTCCGATTTATTAGTTTAAACAAATATATTTTACTTGCATCTAATGTCTCTTCATCTATCCACTCTTTGCAACATATATTTGAAATAATTGTTCTGTTATTGCTATGATTAGATTTTACCCTCTCTCTCATGAGGTTTCCAGTATTTGCATTTATAAAGTAATCGATATGAGCATTTATTATTACTAGATAAAATGATTTAAATCTCACCGAGAGTCTGTGGTTATTTAGCCAGTTTATTGATTAAATGTTTCTTTATAAATTCCATTGCATCAACTCTTCAACTAATTGGTCCATCGACCAAGAAGATGAAAAGTCGATTATTATTTATTCAGACATGTGAATATTCAGTATGATTAAAGTTAGAACCTGAATAATCAAGAGTGAAATTAAGGCAAAGTTAACAAACTTGACCCCAGCGCATCAGGGATTCGGGTGAATGTGTATGGGCCAAAGTACGTAATGTCATTGAATATTTATCCCTGATCAATTTCTTGGGTTCGCGCTGGATCAGTTTTTGGTAGCAGAGGATGGTTTAATTATTGATTAGTTTGGTAATGGTTATTGATTATTGATTATATGTTCTTAACATGAAGAGTTAGTGTAATGTTCTATGTTGTCTAGAAGTACAGGTACGGAGTTGCCTGAGGAATCCCAGGAAGGAATTAGCCTGAAGTAGGCAGAAGAAGAGTGTGGTAAAGAAATCACACTGCAGAAGTACTTTGTCTGTTGAAATAATACTGAAAAGCTACGTAGGGCTGTCATTGTTATAACTAGGGAAAATTCGTATGTAAGTAGAGTGTCTGAAATAGTGAAGGGTCCACTTTTGAAACTCTGGCAGTAATTCTCAAGGGAGTAACAGGACACATTTTTTAATGCCAAAAAAAAGTCCTCTTGTGAAACTTTGGCTTTATCCCTAGAGGAGTAACAGGTCTCCCCAGAGCTTGTTAGAGAAGTGAGATAACGCTGGTTGTTATTATTACTTGCAGTGTAAGGATCTCTTCAAAAAGTGAAGACTATCTCTTTATTTAGCGGAGCAGACAAAGTAGCATTGTCTTTTTATGTTGTTACTAACAGAATTTTGATTAAGAAAACTCAGAAAAATATTGCCGTAAGATTTTGTGAAGGAGGGGTCAGTAGAAGGACTGATACTGATGTAACAAAAGGCCGCGCTGGCATTGGACAAAGCAGCGGGCGTGTAGCGAGAACAGATTGTAAAGGGAAGGTCACAGTGCTTAATTTGTGCCGGTGCTTTCTGGTGCTTAGCACCGGCACTTATTTACCAGGGCCGGGTCTACACTGCCACTGCCGACTCACATCAACATCAGGACTGCACTCACTGCACGTCATATCATACATATCAAAGTAAATATAATTGCTCACTCACTGCAGTGTTATTTAAACTCTGCTACAGTCTCCCGAGTCTCCTGGTGAATAAGAGTGTTGCTGTGCTGAGAAAGCCGATAATAAATCCATATGCATGCAAATTTGCCTTAAGTTCCGTGTTGCCGGTGGGCGGGCCACTGATTGGGCTGTATTTGGTTCTGTGGGGGGTAGGGGCTGCGGCAGCCTGTGTAACCTTTTTTAAAAATTAAATTTCACGTCCGGCACACACGCATCGCATGCGTCACTGCCAGTAAAGCACGACGTTGAGGCGGGCACTATCATTCGAAGCAGCAGCAGGCCCCTTCATAAAGGCAGTGCCACCAGTAAACCAGTAAGTATCAAACCAATGCTGATTTTTCTTGAGCGTGGTGACGGTCACCGTGGGGCGGTAAAACAGACTTGGTATGAACAGAGTCTGAGGCCCGAGCACTCATGACACTGGCGCCGGGCGGGGCACCGTGTGCAGGAGCACTAGTCAGGTCAGGTTAGGAGGCTGGAAGGGCAGCAGGGTCTCGGCCTTTAACCCCTTTCTGTCTGTGATTTACTTTTACTTGACTCAATTTAAATGAAATGCTGTTTTTCCGTGCATTTCATCTCTTTCGGAATCTGGATATTTCTATCCTACGTCATCAAGCCTCGTGGCTCAGGTTGTTTGTCCATGCAGTGGTGATTCCTGTTGTGGGGTACGGTCCAGTTGGGCCACTGCATCTGTTTGCTGCATGGCCTCTTTACTTAGTTTGCAGGTGATGTTTGGCTGCATCCTGCGTTAGTTTAACTTTAACTTGATTTCCATTGCCATTCTAACATCGCTAACCTTGCTTGTGCACATTCAGCTTCAGTGATGTTTTCTCGCTGCTGGGGCTCTTTCCACGCTTGTCTGTGTTTGCTGAATGTCCCGAGGCACCGGGGCCCCCGCTCTGTGCAGAAGAGTTAGCAGAGTGTGGTGACCTTCATATACTTTATATCTGCGGTGCTGTGGATCCTGGAGGCGCGCAAAAGTTGTTGATGTGCACTTTGTGTAGCAAGGGATGAATGAAGTCTGGAACTGACTTCCAAGTTCCAACCCCAGTGAGTTAATGCCCCATAAGCATAACAAGTGACTTGAGAGAAAAATGAATCTAATGTTACACATATTGTTCATATACAGTGCCCCCTCAGCCAATCAATATCTAATTTATCAAATTATATTAAACAATATGGATTTCATTTTTATTTCTGTATTCCTTACATATGTCACACACTAGTGGCCCTCGTGGGATCGAATGAAAGGGGCGGGATTGTGTTTATACATATATATGTACAGAATAGATAATGTCAAGGAGATTTTATGTTAAGTAGTTGATGTATCATGAATCTAACTGCAAGATGCAGTGACACTTTGTATTAAACATTTTTATGTCTGCAGAAGCGTTACAAACGTATGGTGCTGCAGGAGGTCTGGTTAAAATCTACAAAGAGATAAGATTTTACATTCCACATATTTTTTACATAAGTATATATATATATACATATATATATAAATTTTGAATCATGATAAAAAATTCGATTTGAATATATTTGGGGTGAATGTCACTGAATTTTTGCTTAATGGAATCTTGCAATGAATTATACGACCTATTTCAAATCGGGATATAATTGCAAAATTGATGAATTGAGATCAATGCTGTTTAACTCCGCAATGATGCATTAGTTATGAACCTAATATATATTGGGATACGTATTTGAACTATTGTAATGCTGTTGTATAACATATGATTAAGTTACCACATTTGCTCGGCTAAGATGGCCACCACGTAAATGCTTGGATGCGATCGGTATGATTTATAAGTCCTTTGTTTGTTTCTATTGATTTCTTTTTAACAAATGAAATAATCCGTTATTTAAGGGTTGTTGTTTGATGAATTTAACTAACACTGACGAAGGCCAGGGGGCCGGAACGCGTGTGTTAGTGTTCTGTTTCCTGGAGATGGAATAAACTAAATCGTACATATCGAGCCTGAGTGCGCAGCCTTTTGTTTCTTCTGTGGAGACATTGTGGTGCAACATATGGTCGTGTGACCGCCTGCGCGAGCTCCTGCACCCGCACCGCTGAGAGCGAGAAGAGTCGGGCGGTGTTCGTGTGGAAAATTGTTGTTGAATCGACTTGCTCCGTCGCCACCAAGAATTTTCAGTCCAATAAGGGACCGAGGGGGACGACGAGCCGCTACAGAGAAACGCCGAGACGCAGAGGAAGCGGAGGTGGATGTTTCACATCGCACCGGCGTGACAGCTGCCCCGGTGAGTGTCTCTTATTGCGGCGTCCCAAGCTCACATTTTGGTAATTGGCGGCAAGTGCGTGGTGGCTCTAGTAAGCACTAGTAATATTGACAGAGTATTATTGAGAATTGCCATCTCCAGGAGCGGAAATGTTTAGCGATGCCGAGAGACAAGAAGCGGCAGATCTGGTATTTCAAGGTGGCCCGTATGAACAGCAAACCGACGGAGGCGCAAGCACAAGCAAAGGACCGGACAATTTAAAGGGGTGGTTCACTAAACTGGAACGCACCTATGAAAAAGAAATTAGGAAATGGTGGGAGGCCACCTCCTTACAGAGATACTTGGATGTTGGGCCTTAGAATCTACACTATCCCCTCATATGAGAACCCGGATCCCAATCTATTGAAAGACTGGGCAGATCATACAGTGTCATCATCTAAAGGTATGGTGGAAATTTTAATTAAATACGCTAAAAGCGATAGAGTTAAGCTGCTAAGTGAAATAAATAAGCAAGAGGGGTGTCAACAAAAAGTAAATCAGCTAGCAGTCATAAACTTGTCATCTAAGACGTTGTCTGACATTGAAATCCAAGTCTTACAAATGGGACTTACATTTTGTCCAACCACCAAATGGGACTATGTACAGACAGGCATTGACCTCTATCGCTTCATATGAAAGTTAAAATTGAAGAAAACTTTTATCCTGCACCCAAGACAAACTGATTCTAGACCCACAACATCACAAGGTGCTACCGATATTCTTACAGGACATGATCTAGAAGCATTGCAAACTTTACATATGCTGAATGGCAACATTGACGATGAACAAAATGTTGAGAACAATGCAACCAATGAAATCGAGAATCTAGGCATTGATCAAATCAGTGGAAAGAGTAAGTTTAAAGTCAAATCCAAATTTATTCCGAAAATGCCTTTTGATGCCATTGACTGTTTCCATGAAACTATGATTAAGGATTTGAATACCCTGCGAACAACCAGTCCTCGATCAAAAGGGAAACATAGATTTAATCTTACAAAATCTCAGTGGCTAGCATTGAAAACCTTGAAGGAGGACAACTCACGATAAAACAGTCTGACAAAGGCTGTAATGTTGTTGTGATGTCGAAAGAAATGTATAAGGAGGAAGCATTGCGCCTTTTGGGAGACAGAGCTAGCTACATGAAAGTGAAGAGAGACATATTTAATTCCAGTGTCCTAGCCTTTTATGATTTGCTCGAAAAATGGAGAGTAAGTGGTATTCTGGAAGAGGATGAGTTTCAGTTCATGAAAGTGGACTATCCAGTGTTGCCCACGTTTTACCACTTGCCTAAAGTGCATAAAGACGCTTTGAAACCACCAGGGCGTCCAATTGTTTCGAGCAAAGAGAGCCTGCTAGAAAAAGCATCTATTTACGTGGACCAATTTCTTTTCCCACTGGTGAAAGATCTCAGTTCGTTTATACAAGATACGACTGATTTTATTCGACGGATACAAGGTATTCATTGGGAGCCAGATTTTCTCCTCATCACTATGGATATTACTAGTCTGTACACGTGCATAGCACATGACCAGGGTTTAAGGGCTTTAAGATATTTTTTACGAACTAGGCCACTAAAATTTCAGACACACAATAGTATGGTACTTGAGATTGCTGAATTCTGTTTACACAACAATGTATTTCTCTTTGGAGGTCAGCTCTACTTACAGACACAGGGAACCGCGATGGGCACGTGCTTCGCCCCCAGCTATGCGAATCTTTTCGTAGGCTGGTGGGAGAAGCACGTAGCCTGGGCGGAGGACAATGAGAGGTGGGTCGAAAAAATCGCCCTAAGGGCAAGATATATAGACGACATCTTCATTGTCTGGAGGGGCACCCCTGAAGAAGCTGAGGAATACTTCAGAATTTTGAATGATAACACACTCAATCTCAGATTCACGAGTTACATCAGCAAAGAAGAAGTACCTTTTTTGGATCTTTTAGTGTTCGTTGTAGAAGGCAAGATTTGCACGAAGCTGTATTGTAAGCCTACAGCAGGTAATACGGTTCTGCATTTTAAAAGCCAGCATCCCCGTAGTTTAATTCATAGTATCCCCTATGGGGAGTTGTTGCGTTTAAAAAGAAACTACACACTCCCGGAGGATTACACTAAAGCTGCAAGTGAATCTTTGAGCAGATTTAGGCAGAGGGGGTACCAGAATCACTTATTGCATGATACAGCAATGAGGGTGTGTTAGATTTGGGGGTCTCTAGTTGGCAGAGGTATGTACCTTTGTCCAAATAGGGACCCTTGAGTCTAGTCAGGGAAAGTAGGTACACTCCTGAAATAACCCCTGCTCACCCTCTTGGTAGCTTGGCACGAGCAGACAGGCTTAGTTCAGAGGCAGTGTGTAAAGCATTTGTGAATACATACAGTAATCAAGTGACAACACTACAAATGGACACCACACAGGTTATATATTTATAAAAATAGATATACTTTATATAGATTTATCACAAGACCATAAACGACAAAAATAATCCACATTACTGTTAAGAATGCTTAGTTCTGATCAAAAAGGCTTAATTCAAGGTTCTGTGCGAGTCGGTAGCCTCCTCCGGCTACGGCGATGTCGAGAACAAACAGAGTCTAACAAATCCAGCTGACTGCGTCGAGACGGGCCAACACAGCGTAGACAGACTCGGTCACAGTACCTTTTACTTGGAGCGGCAGGCACGGGCGTGCGAGCCTGATGGCTGTTCGTCGAGGTCGCGATGCAAAAATGGAAGCATTGCAGGACGCGTTGTCCCTCGATGCGGTGCAGGCAGCGGCTCGTTGACGTCGTCGAGACGGAGACGGAGTCGGTGAGACCAGGGCCGTGCGTTGCAGGGCGAGACGGTGCTTCGATGCGGTGCTGGCAGGTTGCGGTGCGGCGACGGAGCCGGATTCAGGAGCTGGCGTTGATCAGTCCGGACAGCGGTGCGAGTCGGGCGGTGCGTCGCAAAGCGTGCGAGCGGTGCCCAACTCCGGTGCGGTCACAGGACTCGAACTCAGCAGCAGTGACCGTGTCGGTCGGACCAGTTCGATTCGGCGTAGCGAAGCGTTGCAGGACGCGTTGTCCCTCGATGCGGTGCAGGCAGCGGCTCATTGACGGAGTCGGTGAGACCAGGGCCGTGCGTTGCAGGGCGAGACGGTGCTTCGATGCGGTGCTTACAGGACACCGAGTCGGTCGTGAGAGTCGGTCACAGCTCCCTACCTCTGCAGCCACTGAAACAGAGTTTCCAGCAGCAATTCACAAAGGGGTGAAGTCCAATGGTCCTGGGACTTCGGTCAGGGGGCAAGCTCTCTTCCAAGCCCTTGGAGATCCTTCACAAGTTGATGAAAGTCACAGCAAAGCAAAAGTTCCTTTCTCCTTTCTTTGGCAGTCAGGCAAACCACTGCAGGCCAATCCCCCAAGCAGCACTTCAGCTTAGGTATAGTCTCTCCTCAGTTTCTTCTTGGTTCCGCTCCTCAGCAAAGGTTTCTTCTTGTTCCCAAAAGTGATCTAATTTTCCTGGGGTCTGGGTGCCCCTCTTATACCCTGATTCTCTTTGTTCTCTGGAGGCAGAGAGGCCTCTGCCTAGTCCAAAACCAGTTCTGGTCAGTTCTGGAGCACTTTGTTTTTCTGACTCCTTCTTTCCTTTCAGAATGTGGGGGAGAGTGCTCAGCCGCCCGGCAGGAGGTGGAGCCAGCATTGTGGAAGGCAGGCACAGCCCTATTCAGACCCAGGTGCAACTCCTCCCTCCACTCTGGATGCAGATCTTTCTATTCAGCCCTGCGCTGACTCACCCTGTCTCCTGTAGCCACCCCCAGCCCCTGTCACTCAATCTCCAGACAAGGAATACACAACCTAGCAGAGGCAGGCTTGGATAGTTAGGCAAGAAAATACCCACTTTCTAAAAGTGGTATTTTCAAACACAGAATGTTAAAACCAACTTCACTAAAAGATGTATTTTATCATCCTGAGTTCAGGCATACTACATTCGTTTTTCTACCATGTTCCCGGGGTCAGTTCTGACTATCAGGTGTAATAGTCAGTCTGCTCATTCTGGCCTATGGGGAGCAGGTAGCCTTGCAATAGTGAAAAACGAAAATGGCTGTAATTCACTATTAGGACATGCCACACACACCAGGGCATGTCCTACCTTATACTTACAATGCACCCTGCCCTAGGGCCTACTTTAGGGGTGACCAACATGCAGTAAAGGGAAGGTTTAGGGACTGGTAAGTGGGTGTACTCACCAAGTCGACATGGCAGCCCTAGGCTGCACACAGGCTCTGCGATGGCAGGCCTGAGACACCTTTACAAGCCGCTTCTGTGGGTGGCACAACCAGTGCTGCAAGCCCACCAGCGGCATTGGATTTACAAGCCCTGGGCACACTGAGTGCACTGTACTAGGGACTGACAAGTAAACCAATCATCCAATCATGGAGTCACTAATACATATATCAATTAACGATAGGGAGCACTTGCACTTTGGCACTGATTAGCAGAGGCAAAGTGCCCATGAGCATCTAGTCCAGCAAAAACATATCGGCAACAGTGGAGGCATTACGAAAAAATGGAAGGGAGACCCACGACCCACGCCAAGTATGCCAGGTCTAACAGGGTGCAATCTACGGAGAGACAAACACTATTAAGACATAGAACGACGGAAGAGTCTGAAGTCGAGGTAGATACAGAAGCAGTAAGATTGATCTTGAGCTTCTCATCGGAATCCAGAACAATCAGAGAGCTAGTTGAAAGGAACTGGAAAGTTTTGCAGACAGATAGTGTTATCGGCAGTCTGCTACCTGGCAGACCGGATATCACTTATCGCAAAAGCAAGTCTTTGAAGGATATGCTAGTGCGTAGCCATTTTGTAGAGACAATATCCAAAGCACCAGCAGTGGGATTTTTGCCTTGCACTTCCTGCAAGGCATGCAGAAGCAGTGTCAAGGTAAAGGAATATGCAATCCCTGGGAGCGCAGGAAAGCGTACGATTGACAGACTAATGAATTGTAACACAAGTTTTGTAGTGTATTGTTTGGTATGCCCGGGTGTTCTCCAGTATAATGGCAGTACCATTCATCCTGCCCAAAAAAGAATACTGGAGCACACACGGGCAATAACAAACCATGATAGTGCCTACCCTGTGGCTAGGCACTTTGCAGAGGTGCATGAGTCACGTAGTGTTAAACTGCGTTACTTCTGCCTAGATCATGTCCCGGTAACTGAAAGGGGAGGAGACAGGGTGAAGGCGCTCCGTCAGCTGGAAGCAAGGTACATTATAGAGCTGCAAACGCAAACGCCCTGGGGACTCAATAGTGAAGAAGAGTTATGGCAATTTATATGCTAAAATGCTATGATAATTATTAATGCATTCTGGGTCAAATTGATGAAGAAGTAACCCTGTGTTGACCATTTGGAGTCCGCCTTCCTTTTCTAATAATGGGAATATATATGTAATGTTATTTATTTCTTTGTTCACTTTATTGTCCATTTTTTGTAAACTGCACCAACTGTTTCTAGAAATTTAAGAATTGTAAATTTTTGATCGCAAGCCAGGATTGGAATATTTATTTATTTATTTATTGTAGAGTTTTGTATAGCGCTAGCCAGACCCGAAGGTATCGGAGCGCTTCACAACATGGGTTAAAGCAACATATTTAGGCGGTCGTACACACATTGATTCAATAGGAAGTCCTGTGTGTTGAATAACAATTACAAGAAAGGAAGACACAGAGAGTCACAGTAATGAGCACATGCAAGGAGGGGAAGAGGTATAAGTCTTGGTGAGGCAGTGATTATGTCCTGTAAAGTGCAGGCTTAGGCTTTTCGGCAGCGGCTATCCATTCGGGAGAGGACGGTTAAGGAAGTGGTCTTTGAGTTGTCTTTTGAATTGTAAAAAGGAGGGGGTAGTCCTGATATGAACTGGGATGGAGTTCCAGATTTTGGGGGCATTTCCAGAGAAGGATCGTGAAGCGGTTTTTTGTTTGCGGATTTTCGGTGGGATGAGGAGTAGAGTGATGGAACTTCTGAGGGTTCTTGTCTGACCGGCCTTCTTGAGTTTGGCGGCCAGGTAGGCGGGTTTCCCTGTGTGAAGGGCTTTAAGCGTTAGGCAGGCCGTTCTGAAATTGGCACGCATTTCAATTGGGAGCCATTTTAGCTCTCTGAGTGTGGGCGAGATGTGATCAAACTTCTTCACTCGGGTGACCATTCTGGCTGCTGCGTTGAGCGTAGATCTGAGGGGGGCTAGGTGGGACTTTGCTGTACCTGTGAGGGAAGCATTCCCGTAGTCTAGTCTTGACAGCACCAGGGATTGAGTGGCTTGTTTTAGGTCGTTAGGCGGGATGAATGGTTTAATTTTGTTAAAGAATAGGCTTGGCCCACTCATTTAGCGGTGTGGCAAAAGGAGTATCATCATGAAAGATTAGCATATTGAGTGTGCCCACAGGGTGGAGTCAGAATTGTTAAACCATCCATAGTTTTATTTTAGATTACCGTGGACATCGGCTGAGCATAGTTTGAATGTTACTGTTGGAGGCTTTTGCCCATTAAGGGCTCAATTTTGAATCATGATAAAAAATTCGATTTGAATATATTTGGGGTGAATGTCACTGAATTTTTGCTTAATAGAATCTCGCAATGAATTATACGACCTATTTCAAATCGGGATATAATTGCAAAATTGATGAATTGAGATCAATGCTGTTTAACTCCGCAATGACGCATTAGTTATGAACCTAATATATATTGGGATACGTATTTGAACTATTGCAATGCTGTTGTATAACATATGATTAAGTTACCACATTTGCTCGGCTAAGATGGCCACCACGTAAATGCTTGGATGCGATCGGTATGATTTATAAGTCCTATGTTTGTTTCTATTGATTTCTTTTTAACGAATGAAGTAATCCGTTATTCAAGGGTTGTTGTTTGATGAATTTAACTAACACTGATGAAGGCCAGGGGGCCGGAACGCGTGTGTTAGTCTTCTGTTTCCTGGAGATGGAATAAACTAAATCGTACATATCGAGCCTGAGTGCGCAGCCTTTTGTTTCTTTTGTGGAGACATCGTGGTGCAACATATGGTTGTGTGACCACCTGCGCGAGCTGCTGCACCCGCACCGCTGAGAGCGAGAAGAGTCGGGCGGTGTTCATGTGGAAAAAAAATATATATATATAGATATTACAAAGAACAGTCCAGCCTTACTTCCGATTGCTTCCACCTGATGGGGTTGGTGCCGACCGGCGGGCGCTGGACCCGCTGTAATATTTGCAATGATCTCGCACTGCCAGAGCGCAAGAAAGGTCGCACACAGGATTTCAATTTAGGAGTAAAGTATTTATTGACTTGACGCGTTTCGACAGCACGGTCTTTGTCAAAAAGTCATACAAAGACCCGGAAGTGGCAGTGACCTTTTAAGCATTTCCTGTGTTTTACAATAGACATAGAAGCACTGTGCAAATCAGAAAACAGACTTGAAAACTTTATCAATTCATTATGAAATAACAATGCATGGATAAAGAAAAATTATTATTATTGTAAACATTGCATGTGCAAAATAACAATTCATGAAGTCAAAGGATTAATGAAAATAATCTATTTTCAACAAAGCAGCAGTGATTAAAAAGGGGGGGCGCAAGCTGATGTGCCTGGTGGCAAATAACACTGGTGTTGTGCTTGCCTGTGCTTAAGGAAAAGATAATAATAAATAAATGGGCTAGTGCCCCGGTATACGTGCTTCATAGTAATACCCAGGATCTACTTCAACCATAGGACACTGGGTTAAGCCCACTGTGGGTCCGATCACAAAAACAAAAATTTGACGGTACTATTGGAAAAGGCAGTAAGTTGGAAAGAAAATAAGGTGACCAAGGGGGGGCAGATCCGTGCAGATCTACAGAGCAGCCGCTCTATTCACGTGGTCAGATGATGCGCTGAGAGGTGTATTAACCTAGTATTGGGAAGTGACGCTTGAATATACTGAGAAACAAATTTGTGTGCAATTTTGATTTTAGGATAAGCGATGACTAATCATGATGTAAAAAGAACAAATAACAAATTTGGCAGAGCAAAAGTGATATATGATCTTATTTCACTAGCCTAAATGCACATGGAGGTCCTCCTCATGGTTGAGGCCTCCTGGGGTCTTGCTTTGTAGTCTCACTATATATTCAGATTCCAGGCGTCGCAGATGACGTTCCCGATCTCCTCCTCTCGCTGATGCAGGGACCCTGTCAATGCCAAAATATGACATTTTAGAGCTGATATCTCTGACAGTTGAATGCACCAGTGCACAATGCTTCGCTATGGCATATGACATATCACCATTCCTAATGGCGCGTAAATGTTCCAGGATGCGCTTCTTCACCGGGAAGATTGTGCTACCCACATAGCGTAAGCCGCAAATACAGGTTAAAACATAAACAACAAAGTCAGTATTGCAATTAATGAAATTGTAAATCTTCCCACTTTTTCCATTAGGCTGATTGAAAGTTTTCACATTTGTGCTATTGCTACAGGCTTTACACCTCCCGCACTTATGGAAACCCGGGAGATCCCTCAACCAGGTGCCCCTTGACTTATTCTTGACGGATAGGTGACTGTGCACTAGCATGTCCTTTAAGGACTGACATTTCCTGGAGGTGATATGTGGTGACGGACTAACCAAATTCCCGATTACAACATCGTTCTTAACTATGTGCCAATGTTTGCGCACTATCTTATGAACTTGCTGTGAGGCATGGTTAAAAGTGGTAATAAGTCTTACTTCATGTTTCCCACTATTCTTCTCTTTTGGAATCAGTAAACTGTTTCTATTCTTGATGGCAGCTTTCTCAGTCGCTATTTGGATGTTCCTCCCAGTGTAACCCCTACTCCTGAAACGACCCCTCATGTTTTTGGCTTCTTTTTCATAAGAATCAGGGGAACTACAGTTGCGCTTCGCTCTAAGAAGCTCTCCATAGGGGATACTCCTCTTCAAACCAGTTGGATGATGGCTGTCTGCATGTAGGATACTATTGCCAGATGTCGGTTTCCTAAAAAGGCTCGTATGTAATGTCCCATGTTTCACCTCCACCAGAATATCTAGGAATTCAATGGTGGAAGGGTCAGTCTTACTGGTGAATTTCAGATTCAGGTTGTTAGCCGAAAGGCCCTGAATGAAAATGTCAAGGGCTTCCTGTGGACCATCCCATATCAGAAAGATATCGTCAATGTAGCGGGTCCACAGGATGACATTGTTCATATGAGTGTTGTTACCATCATGCCACAGATGCTCCGCCTCCCACCACCCCATAAACAAACAGGCGTAGCTTGGAGCGAAGCAACTTCCCATGGCTGTACCAGTGTACTGTTCATACCACTCATCCTCAAATAGAAAACAATTGTTATGTAGGCAGAAATGCAACATCCGCATTAACAGCATAGTGTGGTCATACATGGTCAAAGGTCTGTCTCTAAGGTAATATTTACATGCTTCCAAGCCCGACTCGTGATCTATACAGGTGTACAAAGCAACAACATCTATTGTCGCCAGAATGTAAGTCTCTTTCCATGGAATCTCCTGGATTTTGGAAAGAAAGTCCATGGTGTCTCTGCAGTATGAAGGTAGATTGAGGACGTATGGACAGAGGAAGTAATCTAAGTACATGGAAGTATTCTCGAGAAGGCTTTGGTTAGCCGAGATGATTGGTCTGCCAGGAGGATCTGTGGGGTGTTTGTGCACCTTTGGCAACATATAAAAGACAGGAGTCACTGGTTTCTGCACCAGCAAAAACAGGAACTCATTTTGACTCAGCATATCATTCTCACGCCAGTCATGCAATAAGCTATGATATTCCTGTATGGTTTTGTTATACCTTGCCAGACCAGACCTCAGGTAGCTTCCTGAAAATTCAAGCTGACGCTTCGCCTCAATCCGGTATTTGTTAATGTCCCATAGGACCACATTGCCCCCCTTGTCAGTGGGTTTGATCACAAATGTTGTCGCTTGTTTTAAAGAGTGCAATCCTGCCCTTTGTGATGTTGAGAGGTTTTTGGCAAAATTGTTCCCCTGTTTCCTCCATAAATCCATCAAATCCCGTAAGATGGTCTCATGAAAAGTGTCGAGACCGTCATGTAATGTTATCGGGTTAAATTTTGATCTGGGTTTAAAATCATTCCTAGATCTCTTACTGACTTCCATGTCCATACTGATCAGTAATTCACGATCAGTTTCCCAGTCTCTTGTTCCTAGTTGGAGTTCCCTTAAGGTTGCAAGTGTCTCAATGTCTCTCACGGAAAGTGTTACTTCCGCGGGGCTAGAAACGCTTGCAGTTTGTATGGCCTCAGACATGCCTCTGCTGTGCTTTAAAGTGTGCAATTTCAGCAATTTCAATTTGCGCATAAAGAGGAAAAGGTCAATACGGGTCTTAGCAAAATCAAAATTGGCTGTGGGGCAGAAAGAAAGGCCTAGCTCCAAGACCGATCTTTCCTCTGAAGTAATCATGTGGGGGGAAAGGTTAATGATAGAAAGATTGGGTTGCTCACCTATCATTTGTTCCTCTTGGACCGCCTTATGCCTCTCCCATGTGGCGTCACGTTGTCGCTGGCCTTCGCCCCCTCTCCTGGTCCTTCTTTGTCTTGTTCTTTGCCTCCTCCTTTTCCTCTTCCCCGCAATGGTTTTTTCTTTGCGCTGAGGCTCAGTTGCATGAAATGGTATTCCTGCAAGGATGTGAACGGTCCTCTGTCTGGTCCCTGTGCGGTCTGTCTATCCTCTTCATCCGATGTTGCCGCAGAACTCGAGCCGGAAGTTTCCGATTCCTGTACTCGAAGTGCTTCAATCTTTTTGTAATCTTTTCTTATGGCGTCGTATTTCCTGCTGAAAGTCAGGATGCGGCCTTGCGCATAGTCGTTCCTGTCTCGCATGAATTTCCAGCGTTTCCTCGCCTTGATGCCATCCTCGTACTTGATCAACCTCGTCTCCATGTCTTTGATGAAACTGGTTATCTCATCTTGGACTGGAATTTTACTTAATGCCTCACGTAGCTCTTTCAGCTCTTCCCCAATCTGTTGCAGTTCTATTGCAGCATATTTTGACAGGAGACCAAGCATCTGTTTGCAGGTTGTCGCCATGAGTGTAGACCATTCCTCCAATAATTTTGGATTTGGGTTTTGGTAAGTGGGGGTCACCAAGATTCTCAATCCTCTTGGGACACGCCCCACCTCGATGTAGTTGTCCAATGATATCACCTCCCAGCTGCGATTAATTTCTTTTTTACAAAGTTTCTCCAGCCTGTGTAATTCCTGCTTTAAAGTTTTGTTATCGCCGGTTTCTCCTGTATTGTTGCTTGTGGGGGTTTCCTGGGTTGCCCCGTCTGCCTCGGTGAATAGAGATCTGGCCACATCCAATCTCTTGCGTATTGCCTCGCACATTGCTGCCACGTACTGGTTTTTTTAGCAGCGCTCCATAAACCACCAAGCCTTTTCCAATGTCCGATTCGCTCCTACGATGTGAAATCCTCCCCCGTGCTCTAGACCACACGCGGCTGCGTCTGATCGAGACAGGGGCACCCCTGCCGTTCTTGAAGATCCTTGGAAACTGAGGTTTTCAAAACGAGGGTCCAGAATGGGTAGTGTACGGCGCGAATTCCCCGGGAACGGGGTACGTACGCGCCGGCAACACTCCCGTCAGGACCTCCTTCGTGTATTCCCTCGTTGTTGGTTTCTGGCCGGGAAGAACTCCCGGAACATGAAATACGGCGGCGGGAATCGGGAAAAATGAGGTTACAAAGAACAGTCCAGCCTTACTTCCGATTGCTTCCACCTGATGGGGTTGGTGCCGACCGGCGGGCGCTGGACCCGCTGTAATATTTGCAATGATCTCGCGCTGCCAGAGCGCAAGAAAGGTCGCACACAGGATTTCAATTTAGGAGTAAAGTATTTATTGACTTGACGCGTTTCGACAGCACGGTCTTTGTCAAAAAGTCATACAAAGACCCGGAAGTGGCAGTGACATTTTAAGCATTTCCTGTGTTTTACAATAGACATAGAAGCACTGTGCAAATCAGAAAACAGACTTGAAAACTTTATCAATTCATTATAAAATAACAATGCATGGATAAAGAAAAATTATTATTATTGTAAACATTGCATGTGCAAAATAGCAATTCATGAAGTCAAAGGATTAATGAAAATAATCTATTTTCAACAAAGCAGCAGTGATTAAAAAGGGGGGGGCGCAAGCTGATGTGCCTGGTGGCAAATAACACTGGTGTTGTGCTTGCCTGTGCTTAAGGAAAAGATAATAATAAATAAATGGGCTAGTGTCCCGGTATACGTGCTTCATAGTAATACCCCGGATCTACTTCAACCATAGGACACTGGGTTAAGCCAACTGCGGGTCCGATCACAAAAACAAAAATTTGACGGTACTATTGGAAAAGGCAGTGAGGTGGAAAGAAAATAAGGTGACCAAGGGGGGGGCAGATCCGTGCAGATCTACAGAGCAGCCGCTCTATTCACGTGGTCAGATGATGCGCTGAGAGGTGTATTAACCTAGTATTGGGAAGTGACGCTTGAATATACTGAGAAACAAATTTGTGTGCAATTTTGATTTTAGGATAAGCGATGACTAATCATGATGTAAAAAGAAGAACAAATAACAAATTTGGCAGAGCAAAAGTGATATATGATCTTATTTCACTAGCCTAAATGCACATGGAGGTCCTCCTCATGGTTGAGGCCTCCTGGGGTCTATACTGACTTTGTTGTTTATGTTTTAACCTGTATTTGCGGCTTATGCTATGTGGGTAGCACAATCTTCCCGGTGAAGAAGCGCATCCTGGAACATTTACGCGCCATTAGGAATGGTGATATGTCATATGCCATAGCGAAGCATTGTGCACTGGTGCATTCAACTGTCAGAGATATCAGCTCTAAAATTTCATATTTTGGCATTGACAGGGTCCCTGCATCAGCGAGAGGAGGAGATCGGGAACGTCATCAGCGACGCCTGGAATCTGAATATATAGTGAGACTACAAAGCAAGACCCCAGGAGGCCTCAACCATGAGGAGGACCTCCATGTGCATTTAGGCTAGTGAAATAAGATCATATATCACTTTTGCTCTGCCAAATTTGTTATTTGTTCTTCTTTTTACATCATGATTAGTCATCGCTTATCCTAAAATCAAAATTGCACACAAATTTGTTTCTCAGTATATTCAAGCGTCACTTCCCAATACTAGGTTAATACACCTCTCAGCGCATCATCTGACCACGTGAATAGAGCGGCTGCTCTGTAGATCTGCACGGATCTGCCCCCCCTTGGTCACCTTATTTTCTTTCCACCTCACTGCCTTTTCCAATAGTACCGTCAAATTTTTGTTTTTGTGATCGGACCCGCAGTGGGCTTAACCCAGTGTCCTATGGTTGAAGTAGATCCTGGGTATTACTATGAAGCACGTATACCGGGGCACTAGCCCATTTATTTATTATTATCTTTTCCTTAAGCACAGGCAAGCACAACACCAGTGTTATTTGCCACCAGGCACATCAGCTTGCGCCCCCCCTTTTTAATCACTGCTGCTTTGTTGAAAATAGATTATTTTCATTAATCCTTTGACTTCATGAATTGTTATTTTGCACATGCAATGTTTACAATAATAATAATTTTTCTTTATCCATGCATTGTTATTTCATAATGAATTGATAAAGTTTTCAAGTCTGTTTTCTGATTTGCACAGTGCTTCTATGTCTATTGTAAAACACAGGAAATGATTAAAAGGTCACTGCCACTTCCGGGTCTTTGTATGACTTTTTGACAAAGACCGTGCTGTCGAAACGCGTCAAGTCAATAAATACTTTACTCCTAAATTGAAATCCTGTGTGCGACCTTTCTTGCGCTCTGGCAGCACGAGATCATTGCAAATATATATAGATATCTATATATATATATATATAGAGAGAGAGAGAGAGAGAGAGAGAGAGAGAGAGAGAGAGAAAGAGAGAAAGAGAAATAATGTAAACTATGCATATTACATTTAGTCACATTCTCTGGTTTCTCAGTCTACAACCCCACTTTGGAGGGCCTGCTCTCTGCCCAGTTGAGACTATTATTGGGAGGACCCACCACAGCTGACAGCAATTTTCACCTCAAAAGTTAGACACACTTGGACAACAAGACAGTAGCATGCACACAGAAACTAACAACACATACAGAGTTTGTTTAAAAGTCACACAAAATACACCCTGCATAAACAGCGCATGAGAAAAAAACCACAACCATTTAACAAAAACAAAGTATATACATACTAAGTACAGGAACACAACAACATGCAGGTAAGTGGAAGGTTACAAAACGTGGGTCGTGCCTGTCATTGGGAAAGCACCAACCATCAGACAACAGTCTCATTGTTATGGGAAAGCAATAAAAAACTGGCATGCACTTCTAACAAAACCCTAAGGCGTTGGTAATGAATGCTCTATCCAAAACCAATGTTGTGTAATATGATATAAACCCTAAAGCTGATTTCTGCATTAGGGTATCATTCACAATCATTAAATCAGCCAAGGTGTCGAACGTGAGCCTGCAAAACATGATATTTATTATTTGTTCTCTTAATAGCTTGTATCCGGAGACCAGAAAAAAGTTGACCCGGTATCATAGACTATACCACCATTGTGTCACAACCCTTGTCTTTTTTTGTCAGTCTAATATGATGATATGAAGCCAATCTAAGATATACAGGATTATTCTAGCTGGTTGGATGCTAAGATAGTTCCACTCAAACTAATCACAGGTCACCTAAAACTGCAGGAAAGAACACTTGTTTAAAGAAACTTTCTTTGTGCACTAAAGCACCCTGATTAAAGATTTCAGGTCAATGATATGCTACGCCATAAGAATGACAAATAGGATCCTCTTTTATATTTCAGGAAAATATGTTTCATGCAGTGCTTAGTTTGAAAAAAAATGTAAGTGCCAATGTCCATCTCAGGAGGCCACTGCAGCCTGCACCACCCATTGCCCCTGTCAGCTCTGCCAATGATAGTACCAACACAAATACTTACCATCTTACTCCTACAAGCGTGACAATTCAGACTATTGCTGGCCATCCAAAGCAATAAGGATGGTGTGGGCGGCAGGTATTCATTTTTAATGTATATTGACATATTAAACACTGTAGCTGTGCTTTTCTCAAAATTAGACAGACAGCTCCTCCATGTGGTGGACTGTCATTAGTGTCTGTGTTGAGAATTAAGTGCCATTGCTGAGCATCGGAAACCACTGCCTCAAATTTAGCAATGGTTTTATGAAGTTTGTAGAAAGCATCACCTGATTACAGTCATGCATGATGCAGTTAAGTTTAGAGTATAAAAGAAAAACGGTCTTTGTGCCTCAGGGGCAGTAATCATCATGTATGTTATAGCTGCGCATTCAAAGCTGATGCCATAGTGCGTAAACAGGTAATCAGCTATTAGCACTTGCCCCTTCTTTGCTTGTTACCATTAGTACTGAAGCTTGCATAGGAGATCAGTGAGCACTGCTGTGATTGTAGAGAAACAGGTGAGGGCACACACTAGCATTCACAGTGTGGAACATCTTTGATGTGGCAAATTTTGGGCCACACTCAACTCACTCAACATGAGAGGATAACAAATAAGCATGACTATCTAATCCAGGCAGCATTTGGGCCATGCCCTCCTATGAAGCCCATGTAAGGACGCAGAAGAGCAATAGAAGAGCAACTGAAAACAAGCCCTTGTTTCTCTCGCTCTCTCTCTTGCTCTCTTTCCTGCAAACACACATTGCCAGCAGTGCCTCAGGTTTATATCAGACATGTCAATTCAACAAAGACAAATTTATGACTGGATGTCCCTGCTTGCAATGCAAGTCATGGGGTTGCATTCCACAGCATAGATAAGAAGATGTGTGGCAACTCTAACAGCTCTCATTAGAAAGTGTCTATAAGCACATTTAAGTACTACAGTGTCGGCCACATGCATCACTGGCCCAGTTATTGCCCAATTTAAGCAACTACTTACACTGGCAGGAATGCAGAGCACCAGTGCAGCAAGCAGTTATTTCTTTAAAAGCAACTGACTGCTGCTAACTTGCTTCCCTCTTGTCAGAGGAATGAAAGGATTCTATTAAAGTCAGATACTATTTTGACATGGAAATGATGGAGTCCCAGCATTACTATTGTTACAAAAGGCTATCTTTAGCCAACCCACACACTCACAAAGATGGTGTCTTGATTTTGTTGCGGTGAAAGGGAACTGGTGGACTAATGTGTGGGGATGGAGTAGATGTCTGGGCGCTGTCTCATCTTCAGCAGCATGGAACCTTTACATTGCCAGAGATTGAACTATGGAGTTCCATTTAAATCAATTCTTACATTTTTACTCAATGAACAATCTTACAACCTACATCCACCCACCCACCACGATTATGTAGATAGATGGTATTAGAGAGAATTCAGGGAATAAGTGCTGAGCCTCTATTAGCACTATCTAGCAAAGAGCGGGGAGACACTGCACTCTCTTGTCAGCAAAGTACAGTGTTTTGCTATTGTACTCCACACAGGTGTTGGCATATTCTACATATCTTAATGTCTAATTTGTTCTCTCTGCCTTTAGCATAGAGTGTGTTTCTGTGTGTGTGTATTTGGGACAGTGAGGGTGGAGGACGGGTAATGCTCAGTATGGAATGGTTTAGGTTTTTGTGTGTTTGTATGTGAAGGGCACATATTTTGATTCTATGTAAGTCTTAGTTGCTCTGGTTCATTTTCATTTCTGTCCTCGGTCTTTGCCACTGAGTATGTGCAACACCTTTGTATTGCTATGTTTTTGCACTCTGCGTGCGTCCTGTACTATCCACAAATGTAATATATCTGTGTATGCGCATGTGCATGCATATGTACAGTTGTCCTTGTGTGTGTCTTTGTTTGCGTGTCTCTGCTTTATTCAGCCAACTCAACAAACATCACAGACCAAGATGTTTTATGTAAAGTACTTGTTAAATAAATTGTGTCTGGCGGTCCTTCCATTGTGATCCTTGCATTGTGGTCATGCCTTTTGGCCATATATGGGTTGTTCTTGTTCTTAGATGTGATATTTGGATTTTTCAAAATCCTCTGACTTCAGTGATATGTAAAAGATGTATCTTTGAACTCATGACACACAATTAGACTCTCTTAAAAATGGCATAACCCAGTATTGTCCTTTCCCCAAATTGGCACATAGAGCACTGGAATATTTCACATGTCCCTATTCAATGCATTAGTCATTTTAGCTATTTTATTCCAAAATTGAGCTTTAAATGCACTTTTGATTTACTCTTTTCAAAATTTTTACAGGGCAAGGGAACCTCCTATCAAAACCTTACTTGGAGGAAGGCTCCCTTGCTGAAATTCAGATTGGGCATTACATCTGACTTTCAGCAGTGCCAGTTGAGGATGTGGCTCGAGCCAATATAGGAAGTGGGTGGAGCCAGTGGAGGAAGTGGGTGCAGCCAGGAAAAGTGGGTATGGCCTCCGAAAAACATTTGAGCACCTGGACTTCATATTTTACAAATTAAGCACTGGAGGGTCAGTAGAAGTAGTAAAAAACTGACGTCACAAAAGGCCGCGCTGGCATTGGTCAGACAGCGGGTGTGTACAAGGCTCTGATTGGTTAGCTGGCGTAAATCGCGCTAACATTGGTTGAGAATGTAGTTGCGCACGGAACTGTGATTGGTTGGTTTGTGTGAGTCGCGCTGGTATAGGATAGAACTTAGCAAATAGGGAAAGGAGAATTACGGAAAGAATTTTGATATTCTGTTTGTTGAGAAATACTAATAGAAGAGTCTGAAGATGGGTTTGATAAAGACAATAAAGAATTTCTTTAAGAAAGACAAACAAATTGTGACGAGAGAGGGAATCCCAATTCCACCTCCAAAAACTCCTGCCTCTTACATGATGATGGAGCAAGGTTATCATACGTGTGTTTGGTTAGAAAACTGGATGAAATATACGAAAGATGATGGGATGTTAGCTTTTCCTGAGTTTGGAACCTTTAATGAGAGAATTTTACAGAATTTGAGAGCTAGGATGTACTCGCTAGAGCCAAATCCAAGACTTACTCAGTATGAAGCATTGGAGGAATGGGAAGTAGAAGCTTATGAGCGAGAAAAAGATCGAAGTGGTAGGAGATTCAGAGGTTTTATGCCTAGATATCCATTTGAGAGGCGAGAAGATCAGATGAAAAGATGGAGAAGAGAAGTAGTGACCGAGGGTCTATATCCAGTTTTGCCAGTAGGGAGTCAGACAGGTACCAAGTGTAAAGAGAAAAAGAAAAATATAGAAATATCCGGAGAGGTGTTAAAAGCAAAACGACAATCGTGAACATTACCTGCGCCATCTTGTCTGGTGGAATTCTATGTGCACATAAGTTACAGTCATTTTAATCTATCACAGCCATTTTGTACTCTGTTGGTCACCTTTGTTTCACCCTGCCCTTACTAGCATCCCTCTTGTTAAAGATTGCAGGAATCGCTGTTAGCATGAGCTGAAAGCCATTTTGTACTTGGCAGCCATTTTAGTTAGCCATGTGCTCGCCATGTGCTTTCTCCCTCTTCCAGAGTCTTGCACATGCTCAGAAAGGCCTAGCTGGTAGAATGCACCTGCTCCTAGTATAGAACTGTCAGGCTATTCTTACTGATGTAAGCAGTTTAGTCTCCTCTCCCACTTTGTGGAGCAAGCAAATTTTGTATACCCATATTAGTCAATAAGCATGCTTATATGTGCTAGGACCTCCCCTTGATTTTATGCTGATTATGTAACAAATGCATATATAAGGACCCTGTTCTCTGCACTCATTAGAATGCCTCCTACAGTGGCCTGCGGGTACCGTAAGACGCAATCTCCCTCATCTGAGGTTATTAAAACATGTTTTTTGATATTACAGCTTCCGTGCCAATCTTTTCTTTGTTGGTCTTAAGGACCAGATGTATAAGAAGGTTTTTATTTCTACAAATGGCGCCCGAAAGTGGACCTCATCGGTGCAGCGGCTATCCAAGGGAGTGGTCTTGAAGGGAGACAGTAATCTACTGAGGAGTACAGGACAGGAATCTACTGAGGAGGTACCCTGCGCACGGAGATTGTTTGTCTTCCAGCCCAGTATATTTCTGGTCTTCCTGATCTGATCCTCCAAGTGTTTGCCGCTCCCGACTGAGAACTTCTTTGGCGTGAGTATTTTAAAACGACCGTTAGGTCACTCAGAACTTGGCAGTTGGAAGCTGGAGACTTTGGTTTGGTAAGGTTGCTGAAGCAACACTTTTGTTTGGAATGACTTGGCCAAGATTTTGGTTTGTTTGTTTGTTTTGCTGCAGCAAATGAAGGCAGGTAATGAGGAAATTTTTCTCTAACTTTGAAAACTTGAACGGCACACATTGTGTTAAGTGTCACTTGGAGTATAATATTATATATGCTATAATATTCTTGACATGCCTGCTTCTAGCACACTTCGTAGAAAGTGTTGCTGTCTTGGAGGTACCGATATGGATTTAGGAAGTACTCAGCTGACTCCCTCAGAGGGGATACCTAAATAGGTTTAGGTATAGTAAAAAGATATTTCTTCCTTGGTGACTAAGTACCCCATGGAACTAAATATGTACATAAAACGGATCCGGATCTGCGCACTTAGTAACATTCATAAGTGGTGATATGCAGAGCGCTTTTTGAGTGTTCTACCAGCCAAAACTGGCGAATTTGGTGTATTTTGGCTTCTTGACCATGGAACAGTTTTTTGGGCTACTTTTGAGAGCTCTTCTTGTAAATATGACTTACAATTAGTATTTACAAATAGTTTGGTCTTGCGTACAATTTGTAAGCTGTCTTAAAGTCCTAAGTGTTGATTTGTGGGTTAAATGTGTGTTTCAATGTCTATGTGGTTTGACATTGGTGATACTTGTGTGAGTAAATAGCGATTGCGCTCTTTGTGTAAGAATGGCTAGCTTTAAGCGCACTGTGTTGTGTGTTCTGAGTGTATGACCCCCTTCTGTAAATGTCTGGAATGAGCTCAATGAGTTTGTTTATGTTTTTTTGCTGTCATCATTCTGTTATGCAAACTGTCATTTAGTTACTTACATATTAAATAAAAATCCAGAAATGAATTATATAACATATGCTAAATAGCTGCATGTTACTATTAAATTGACAGAGTAAGACACTATACATGTGTGCAAATTGCCACAATGCTAAAGATAAAATTAGAATTCGTATTCAATAGGATTAAAATAGGCCTCATACAGAGGAAGAAAAACGAAATTGTGTGTTTTGTAATCAATAGACTAAAATACAACATGTTACAGCATTTTCCTTAGATACATTGTATTAGACATTAAAAGGCATGCACATCATCTGAGTGAATTTGGTCGTTGCTGAACTAAATACACATTATAGAAAGATAGATTTGACTGCATTGAAATGCCTCAGTTTTTAAATAGACTGTGACATGCTTTCTTTCAGCACCCGAGAAGAAAAGCTTTCCAACAGCTGTGTTTAAACTGACTAACTGAAAAGAAACTGTTTGACACAGCAAATGGGGATTTAACTCTGTCAGGGTATTTCAAATAATAAAGGGGTTTTTTCCTGAGAAAGGCGTGAAAATTCGACGCCTGCTGACAAACAACAGCTGCATAAATAGCATATGGCTATTCCTGATCATGGCCACAGACAGGAATGCTGAGTCAGCGAAATTTTAAGTCAGTGTAAAACTGGTATGAAGGCCTGCATTATTTTAAAAGTTTCAAAAAACCAGTTTCATTATTTTGGATAACAGAGAACAAAATTGAAAGTAGGAATTTCCTTTCTTAATGCCTTTTTTCATAAGTACCTCTGTGGTTCTGATGTTAAATAATAACTGTCCTTTAAAAAGTGGCGCAGACTTTTCATGTTTCAAGTAAGGCTTCTGTGCTTAGGGTTATACATGAATGCGTTTAAATATGATAGGCTACGAATGAAGCTTGCTTTTCAAATGTGGAATCATCAAAATGGTTGGTTTGATAAAAAAAAAAAAAATTAATTATATGAAAAAAAATATATTATTAAAAATAAATGCTTTAAATTCGTTTTTTCATCTTTATAAAGCCTAATCATCATACTGTGAATTCCTAGCATCAAAGTTGGATTTAAGCAGTGCTGTACCGAAAAAAAAGGAAACTTAAATGTGAAATGTCACTTTACCCAGCCGTACAAAACTCATTTTTATAAGGGTATACCGTATACATTTCTGATTTCCCATTCCTGGGCTATCTAGAGAACACTCTGGGGGTTCCTATTATGCAAACATATTGTAGGATATTCATTTTTAAGTGCCCCTACCACCAAAGTCGAAATTGAGCTAAATTCACAATTTTACAAGCAGTTCTACCACTCAGGGCAGGTTTCAAACTGATCTCAAGCTAGAGCGTGTACACATGCCAGTATAGAACAAACAGCTGACCTCTGTATTACTAGACTGCACACCACACACTGTACACAAATGAAAATAAGTATACAGAAACCAGCAGACGTTATTATCCTACCTTTAAATTACTGGCAAACAGACCGGACAGGACTGCCTTTCAGCCGTGATTCTCCAGAGTTGCTTTGAATTACAAAAACCGCATGGCAAACCTTGCACAAAAAAAATGACCAGCTGCTGAACGGGTCAAAGGTCGGAGTTCTGCATTTAGCAACTTAGCAGGGTGAAGGGTAAGGTTTGCTTGGCCACTTCGACCTCTGAAAAGTTTTTGAAAGATGAGATGACAGCGCAGAGAGAGGAATGAGAAGCTTTGCTTCCTATTTTTGGCAAACACACGTTTTGCGCAGTCATATGAAACGAAGGAAAAGCAGCCCTCAGTTGAGCATTGATCTGCCATGTATATAAAAATAATGGTTTTAGTTTAAAGAATACTGTGTAGGGGCTACGATAAGGAGGAAATGGATTTTAGTTTGCATTCATGCGCCCTCATGTTAATCTAGTACAATTGCTGAAGGAATTGGTACATTGGTTATTAACGCTTTCCACAGTACTCAATGTGCTTGTGTTAGGCTGAATCAGAGAATAGCCACTTTCTAAGATATCTCCTACAAGTTTGTTTGTGCCCAGTTGCTACAAATAGGGGTTGAAAGTGTTGACAGAAGTGAAACCTGTTTCAGGTTTTCCTACTGTCAAAATGGGGGAAGGAGGCTAGCTCCTCTACAAATTAAGGGTAGCTCCTCTACAAATTAAGGGTAGGCAAAATTATGTTTTCTCTCTTCTTTTTCTCACTCTTTCTTGAGTCTGTCTAAGCTGTCTAGGAAATGGCCATGTGACAGTTATTGGCTATTCTGTAATACTGTTTTAAAATTGTTAGAATTAATAAAATGATGAAACATATAAGCTATGTTACTGCCCATCCTGTATGAAAGAATGAGTAGAACAGATTGATGTTCCCTTATTTGATCTTTAAGGGGAACTGTATAGTGGGGGTTTCTGTTAAAAAATCTCAGGTGGCAACACTATTATTGTTTATGTTATTCTCATGTTCTATACAGTTTTGCAAGGGCATTGCTAGTTTTTTATTAGCTAGTCTCTGTAAATAAGCTGACAGCCCTTATTAGAGCTGGAGATAGGGTTTTTTCCTTTTGAAAATGATGTTGCAAAGTCCGGATCGTGAAAAGTACAATGCAGGAAAGACGCTCATGTGATCCTTAGCAAACATTTTGAAGGAAAATATTGTTTTATAGGAGTTTGTTTGTCATAACATGTTCTGCTGGAGAAAATGTACCCACTATGTTGAAGTTTAGTTCTTTTTGCAATAAGAATCCCTGTTAAATTAGCAGTTTTAGATTTTCCTGCTGCGCCTATAACATGAGAGCATGGTCCTAAGCATAACATGTAAGAGAAATTATTTTACAAGTGTCTGCAGTCCTGTACAAGTAATGTAAAATCTATGAGTAAAAGTGTAGAACATTTCCTTTTTCTTGAGGGTTCTTCAGATTAGTAATATAGGAATACACCAATGTAAGTATTTGGAGTATGTCTGTATTGTTTTTCTCTTTTCCTCAGAATTTAGTAAATGAACACAGACTTCCTTGGCTGTTTGGGATTGGGTGATGTATTACTCTTGTCAGTTCACCAAAACGTTCCTTTTATACTTGCCAATAGGTCCAGGGTTTTCTACTCTCAGATAGATGAAGTGGTTCTTGGGTGCCTTGCTAATGTATGGGGCGCCCCAAGACTAAGGAAGTATTATGTTGTTAGATTATTTCTGTGCCTTGTCTAAAGACCTCTTGTTCTGTCCACCAATAGATATTTGCTGCCTTACAACCATTGCCAGAGGGGCCCGGACATCAGATCCAGCCTGGGAGTCAGCGCCAGTCCAGCTTGCAGTCAAAACAAAAGGAACCAGCACAGGCGTTGCTGGCAACTAGGACCTCAGTGAAGGCAGAAGCACTGGGACGTGAAGTGTGTACCCCTGCCACTGTCTTGGGCGAAAGACGGGGTTACAAATCAGGATGGAGAAATCTTTGTGTGGATCCAGTTTTTGATGCCCAGCTGAGAGAGTCACAGAACGACAAGGACGGCAAGGAGGCTTTTGCTTGAGGTGACCCCCTTTGAAACAAGGGTTGCTTCAGGCCTTTGAATCCTGGTCCCAAGTGAATGCAAGTCTACGCCTTTGTTTGTTGATCAAGGGATGCCTGAGCATATTGGCTACAATTTGTGGCCCCAACAAAAGAGCAGTGCGCCAGAGGTGCAATACAGGAGTTAGGGAAGGACTTGAGTTTAGGGTACAGGTGCTGTGCCCTTGGTGCCTGTTAGATTAAAGTGAAGAAAACTGGTGCACTGCCTGAGACACTGGACAGGATCATTGAGGGTATTTGCCCTGGGGGGTGATTGCCCTATCCTGAAAGAAAGACTTTTCCTTCTCCGTGATTCTTGAGTTGCGAGTTGTGCAGCTCCACCGTGGGAACAACAAGAGCCTGCCTGTGAGGCTCAAACGGACACAGGGAGAAGACTCCCCTCTGGTTGGTTGTACTACAATTTCCCAAGGACTCTTTTTTTTGTTAGTAATGTACCCCTTTGGTCGTCCCATTTTTGAGGAGGAGCAGCCCTTTGCGGCTCCTTGTCCTAATTCCAATGGCCTTGTGTGGTCCTCCTGGTCCCCCGGAGCCAGGATTGTTTTTGTAATAATATGTCTGACTGCATTAATATTTTTTTTAAGAGTAATGTTTATTCTGCACGAGAAAAGTTCATCTGAGCATATTACTTTACTCTTTCCTTAAGTATATTAATTGATACTTTAGCCATCATAAAAAATACTGAGAAAGTCTATTGAAAATGTTTTTATTAGGTATGTGCTGTTGGCTATTCTGAAATTGAAATAGATAGTCACTGAAATACATCAGAGCCCTGAAACTTAGAATTAGACTAGATGGTTTTGGTATTTGCTTTCTGCTTAGGGTTGGAAAAATATTGAGATTTCTGTTTGAGATAATAGTCATTATTCTCTCTTGCTACCTGTATGACCCAATGCTCTGTTCCCTTTGTACTCCTGCTTATACCTTATATATACCTGCTTAATGAAATGTTTAGAATGTAAATGCCCACCTAGCATAGGATATTGATGAATTTATGAGAAGAAAATGTGCAAAATATTTTCTATGTCTCTACTAGATCATGGGAATGTCTTTAGCTCATGCTAAAAGGATCATCTGTTAAAGATTGCAGGAATCGCTGTTAGCATGAGCTGAAAGCCATTTTGTACTTGGCAGCCATTTTAGTTAGCCATGTGCTCGCCATGTGCTTTCTCCCTCTTCCAGAGTCTTGCACATGCTCAGAAAGGCCTAGCTGGTAGAATGCACCTGCTCCTAGTATAGAACTGTCAGGCTATTCTTACTGATGTAAGCAGTTTAGTCTCCCCTCCCACTTTGTGGAGCAAGCAAATTTTGTATACCCATATTAGTCAATAAGCATGCTTATATGTGCTAGGACCTCCCTTGATTTTATGCTGATTATGTAACAAATGCATATATAAGGACCCTGTTCTCTGCACTCATTAGAATGCCTCCTACAGTGGCCTGCGGGTACCGTAAGACGCAATCTCCCTCATCTGAGGTTATTAAAACATGTTTTTTGATATTACAGCTTCCGTGCCAATCTTTTCTTTGTTGGTCTTAAGGACCAGATGTATAAGAAGGTTTTTATTTCTACACTCTGACCCTCTGACCGACCTGGTACGTGTGCTGGGGGCTATAAACTCTATTTGCCGCAACAAACCTCAGAGCCACTTGCTGCCACAAACTCGTTTTTCCTCTCATCTCTGTTTTCAGGCAAACCTTTGGACACTCTACCCCTCACTGCACATAGTTTCACAAACAGGTTCCAAACACCAAAAAGACTCTTGCAACATGATTTATTGCACTGCAAACAGCAAGACTTGTTGTTACCAACAATGGGACCTGATTTTATCAACAGAACGGACTCTTAGATCTGGCCGGTCTCACATGTTTTAGACCCTGAAGCAAGGTCCAGCTGCAAGATAAGATTGTCTGTTTGACCTGGGTGGGAAGAGAATTACTGTTGGGCTTGTGTGACAACCTGCCCGGGGCGGGGACCCCAAGCTTGTGTAACCATGTTGATGAAACCAATGCATTGTGTCAAACCTGTATAAAAGGAAGAGCCAAAGGAGTTATCAGCAGAACACCTCCCTCAGACATCCCGGTGTCTGCAGTTGACGTGATCTCCTCATGAGAAATAAACCTTTTTCTTGTCTTCCAGTTTCCAGCGCTTGCCTCATTATTTTGATAGCAAACCCAAAGTGAATTAGAGGTGGAATCCTGCACCGGGCAGCATTGAGGGTCTTAGAAGACTCGCTGCCTTTCACAAATTGGCGCCCAAACGTGGGAGCCCATCAGCGACGCGTGGGTCCGGTAGAGAGGTCCTAACGGTGGAGTGAACGACTAAACGATTGGGGTATACCTGCCTGAGAAGACCCTTGTCTGGCTGCCGATCGACTGAACTTCACCGGCTCCGAACGGACCTCTCTCGAGTGACCTGCGGTCCTGACTGGGACCTTAGAGGAACGCCGCATTGATTGTTGGAGTGAGAGGACAACCAGGCGCTGGAAGGGGAAGACGAAGAACCGTCCATACGGTCCGGGTAAGGTCGTGAAAAAACGACTTAAATTGATTGATTGATTGATTGAATAGTTTGATTGAAATACTAGTATTCCTTTTTTGATATTGAGTTATTTGTGACATTTCCCTGCTTGCAAACAACGAAGAATAGGAATATTCTCTCTCTTTGCAGGCAGCGAAGGACAGGTAGTGCAGACTTTTTGTCTAAATTGATTGATTGAGATATTCATTTTTGACCGATAAATACGTCATGCCTGTTTTCTCTAGATTGTTTGATTGTAATTGTTTTGGACCAGACCGTTCGTTAGAGGTCAGTCAGCCGGCACCGCCGGAAGGCACCCCTAACAAGGACATGTACGTAAAGTATGGATTAGCCACCGTAGCTTATAGCAAACTATGGCATAAATTCACTAGGAAGGACCGGGTAAATCAGTGGCCACTGACGGGATCTTTCGATCCCGCTAAAATAGAAACGTTAGAATTAGCTCTCCACAAAAAGAAAACTAGACCAGCCATGTTTGACAGTTTTGGTTTATGGCGAAAAGAGGCAGCTCAAAGAAAGAAAAAGGACGAAGCTAGACAAGATAAAGAAACGCGAAAATCAGCTTACCAAGCATGTAAAAGATTAGAAGAAAAACTCAAAGAAAAGGAAATCGATAAAAAGGAACAGGAATCAAAAATATCAGGTCAATGCCCTGATAGAACGCCCTCGAGTCTTTACCCCAAGTTACCAGCAAAACAAAGGGTAGATGATGATTTATTGTTAGGTCCCCCAATCATATACATGCCACCCCCTTACGCCCCTACTCATCCCGTAGTACAACGCCAGGACCGCCGGAGATGGCACGATCGCCTCAGTCTCCACCGCCTCTGCTCCCACCGAGTCACCCACATCAAATGCCTCATCAAAGAATACAGTAGTAGAGGTAGGATCAAAAGAAAAAGGAGCGCCCAGGGTCCCGCGATTAAGTAAAAATGAGCGAGCAGGCATTGATAAAATCGTTAAATCCCTCATAGATAGGAAGGAGACAGAAGAGTATGTAACTGACATATGCAACTCCTATGTTGAAAACCGCAAACGATACTTTATTGTACGTCTCTGTTACCACACTCTTACTGCATATGAAGAGAAGTACCAAGATGTAGGGCCCGAGCGGCTAGTGGCTCTCTATAGGAAGGTAGACACCGGAGATGAAGGCGACAACGATGTTACAGAACTCTTTTCATCCACACTGGAGGTATTCCGTCACCTCGTGGAACAAGGACGGATAGATAAGGACAGGACATCTAAGATAGCAGGACCCCCGGTGGAAAAACAAGATAGCATGATGCCGATAAAAGAAGCTGCCCCTTATTGGGTACCTCCTAGAGGACAAGGGACTCATGACGATATGAACCATCAAGACGCTAGAGGAAGGGTGGTTTACAATTGGGTGTATCAACCATGGGACAGACAGGACATTTTGACGTTCTGTAAATCTTTACCGGATTTACGAAAGAACCCCACCGCCTTTTACACCGAGCTAGGTACCGCTCTGGGATCAACAATAATGACACTTGCCGACATAGACTTGTTCTTCGGGTTATGTTTGCCAGCAGATGTGTGGAAACAGATTAGGAAAATAGACCATACCGAACTGCTTGGTCATACCTGGGAACAACTCAACACACTAGATAAACAGCGGAACCATGGTCAAAAACCGGTTAAAGCAATATTGGACCTCCCTGACAAAATAGTGCAGAAAGTGAAAACGCTGATCCCAGAGAAAAAGATAGACTGGTCCATAGTAACCGTGTGCCGCCAGAAACCACAAGAGGATGTCTCAGAGTATTTCTCCAGATTTGAAACGGTGTTCTCCGATTACAGTGGACAAGACATGTCCACCGCAACCGGACACCACTTATTTGTGCAGAACTATGTCAAAGGACTACTGCCAGATGTATCCCAGAAATTACAAACCAGCGAAAGTAGTTGGGCAGCATCTAAACCGGCAGCCATTCTCCAAATGGCCCAGTACTATGAGCATCAGAGAAACGAAAATGACAGGGCTACAGAAAGGAAAAAGAAGGACTTGAAGGAAAGGGTAATGGTAGCACAACTCCAGGGGGCGAATACAGGAAGGGAGCAATATAGGGGAGGATACCAGCAGAATACCCCTAGAGTACAGCCACCTAGAAACAATTCATCGACATCATATGTAGGACGCCAAGACCTAGGACAGGATCAATGTGCATTTTGCAAAGAATATGGACACTGGAAAACCCAATGCCCGGCTTTGTTAGGAGCTGGTAGGGGCAGAGGGGCGAGGGAAATAGCAAGTGGACAGAGAGGAAGAGGACGTGGGAGAGGGTACGCGAGTGAAGCAAGCGAGGAAAGGCCAGGAAGAGTGAACACATTCGACCATCCCAAACAGAATCAGTACCCACAGACAGATTATGACAATACGTACGACTTTGCATAGGGCAGCCAGGGTCAAGGGAGGGATCCAGTCGAGCTCTATGTTGATCAGCAAGGCCCTTATGTTACCGCTGAGGTCCTGGGCACAAAGTCGCCATTTCTGGTAGACACGGGAGCAACACGTAGTGCACTATCCAAACGACTGATTCCAAGGGCACCCTTGTCAGGCTCACAAGTGACCTCAATAGGATTTGACGGTACGCCCTCCACCAACCCTTTGTCCCGACCGATCCCTTTTAACCTTGACAACAATAGCGTCGAAACGACATTCCTCCTCTCTTCCAACACCCCAGACGCCATTATGGGTCTCGACCTTTTGAAACACTTCCATGCGACTATCAGATGCTCACCAGACGGAGTGCGTGTCGTCCTGTATGACAACCCCCAGCACCATAGAGAGAACCCTTCTCAGCACATGTTTCCCATCTCCGAGACTGACGCATCCCTACTGGACACTTTGCCATCACACTTATGGGCTAGGGCTGATTCAGATGTAGGACGAATGATGATTGACCCAGTACACGTAACAATACGACAGGACGCAACCCTACCGAAAGTACCGCAGTACAAAATATCGCCAGAGGGTGAGAAGGCACTGACAGAGATCATACACTCTTTGGTAGAGGCAGGGGTGGTAGAGGAAGTAGTGAGCAACGTTTGTAACAGTCCCATACTACCGATTGTAAAGAGACAGTGAGAGGGAGACGGAAAAGCCTACCGCTTCATCATTGACCTGCGGGAGATAAACAAAATCATAGTGCCACAATACCCAGTAGTTTCCGACATCACGACAATTTTGACTTTAATCCCCTTCACTGTAATTGACCTCAAAAACGCATTCTTTTCCATACCTATACACAAGTATAGGTTCTCTAGCGCTCCAGCACTAAGGGGCTTTCTGGCTTGCGCCACCCCAACCTGAGAACCACGCGAGGCGCAACCCACCTGCGTCCTTGAGAAGGTGAGCCCCTGCCATCTGGTCCTTGTCCGCGACCCGAGGGGCCCACCCCTCCAACCACCAGGCTGCCCATCGGGGCTCGTAGGGTATAACCAGGAGCGGATGCCCCCTGCCCTATTTTGTAAACTGGTGCCCTTGCCCCCAGCCGGTGTCTCCATTCTCTGGGGTGAGCTTACCGTACCTCCCCCTCAGTGCTGGCCTAGGGAGTATGCAGGAGGACTCCCCTTAACCATGTAAGGCAATTTATGTGGCCTCCTTACCGCCACTCTTAATTCAACTTCCGACACCTTCCAAATCTCTACCTCTAGGGATGGTGGGTGGGAGTTTCTTGAAGTCCCCTGCACACGGGGCCGGCGCTGTAAGGAAGAGAGGACGTGGGCCTGGGCAACGTGCCCTAAATAGGCCCCCCATCCTCTCCTCCCCCATTACCGGCCCCGGCAGGAAGTGACGTCCTTCTTGCCCCGGAAGTAGTTGATCCTGGCCGCGTTGACCAATCCTCGGCAAGGAACCACGAGGGCGTGGCCGGGATCCCGGGACCCCGCGTCCTAATGGCGCGCTTCCTTATAGTACGCGCTTTCCATAGGACCCGGAGCCCCCAGTTGTCCCCCGGCCCCGCCCCATCAGAACCCACAAATCAAGACTTGACGACCAGAGCTGTGGGTAAAATAGGCCATGTTTATTAGAAACCATCACATATAAACATGACAAAATATCATCAATCCAATTCAAATCTCAGACGACATATAGTGAAGCGCCTCAGCAACATCGGAATCCGAGAGAAAGCACTGGAATGGATCATCTCGTTCCTCGCCGGAAGAACCCAGAGAGTCCGCCTCTCCCCGTTCAGATCCGAAGCCACCGAAGTCATCTGCGGCGTTCCACAAGGATCCTCACTCAGCCCGACCCTCTTCAACGTCTACATGAGCCCCTCGCAGCCATCGCACGCCGACACAACCTCAACATCATCTCCTACGCCGACGACACCCAGCTGATCCTCTCCCTCACCAACGACCCCACTACCGCCAGAGCCAACCTGCACGACGGGATGAGAGACGTCGCCGACTGGATGAGGAACAGCCGCCTTAAACTGAACTCAGACAAGACGGAAGTCCTCATCCTGGGCTCATCACCCTCCGCCTGGGACGACTCCTGGTGGCCCCCGGCCCTGGGCACCGCACCCAAGCCAACGGACCACGCACGCAACCTGGGCTTCATCCTGGACTCCTCCCTATCAATGACCAAACAAGTCAACGCCGTCTCATCTTCATGCTTCAACACCCTGCGCATGCTCCGCAAGATCTTCAGATGGATCCCCACTGAAACCAGGAAGACCGTCACCCAGGCACTCGTCACCAGCCGACTGGACTATGGGAACACCCTCTACGCCGGAACCACAGCCAAACTTCAAAAGAGACTCCAGCGCATCCAGAACGCCTCCGCACGACTCATCCTGGACATCCCCGACACAGCCACATCACCGTACACCTGAAAGACCTGCACTGGCTCCCCGTCAGCAAGAGAATCACGTTCAGACTCCTCACCCACGCACACAAGGCCCTCCACGACCTGGGCCCAAAGTACCTCAACGACCGCATGTCCTTCTACACGCCCACACGCCAGCTACGATCAACCAGCCACGCCCTCGCCACCGTACCACGCATCCGCAGAACCACCGCCGGAGGAAGATCCTTCTCCTACCTGGCGGCCAAGACCTGGAACTCCCTCCCCACTCACCTTCGGCGAACCCAGGACCATCTCGCCTTCAGGAAGCAGCTCAAGACCTGGCTGTTCGAGCAGTAACTTACCCCCTCCCCCAGCGCCTTGAGACCCTCCCGGGTGAGTAGCGCGCTCTATAAATGCCGTGATTGATTGATTGATTGAAGGACAGCCGCTATCTATTTGGATTCACCCTAAACTCCCGTTCGTACAGATTTTGCAGAGCACCTCAGGGGTACACTGAGAGCCCAAGCATCTATAGCCAGGCGCTTAAAAGACAGTTGGACGCCATACAATTGCCAGATGGAGTGGCACTAATACAATATGTAGACGACATCCTTCTAGCAGTGGACACCATACCAATAGCCGTCACAGCCACCATCAAACTACTCCATTTTCTTGCTGAGAATGGTCACAAGGTCTCCCGAAAGAAATTGCAGTTCTGTAAATCACAAGTGACCTATTTGGGTCACCTTTTATCCAAAGAAGGGAAGAAACTCACGCCTGACAGGATCCAGACAATTCTAGACACCCCTGTCCCCAAAGATCAGAAACAAGTCCGCTATTTGATAGGTCTCACTTCATTTTGCCGACAGTGGTTACCGAACTTTAGCCTCATTGTCAAACCCCTTCTCTCCCTCCTAGCTAAAGACATCCCCTCACCTCTCCCCTGGACCCCCGAATGTCAGTCAGCCTTCAAAGAACTACGCAATGCCCTTTGTTCAGCGCCTGACCTAGGAACCCCGGATTACTCCAAACCATTCTTCCTCTACACGCACGAGAGGGAAGGATGTGCATTGTCTGTCCTAGCACAATCAATTGGTCACAAACAACGCCCTTGTGCATATTTCTCTGCCACCCTCGATCCAATAGCCAGAGCGCTGCCAGCGTGCCTGCGCGCTGTGGCAGCTGCAGCAGTATCGATACGCCAGAGCGAAGGAATAGTACTCTCCAATCCAGTCACTGTTTTAGTACCCCATGCAGTCGACACACTACTAAACCAGACCAAAACCCAACACTTGACTAGCGCCCGACTGACAGGATATGAGTTGACCCTGCTAGCACCGCACATTACCCTAAAGCGATGCACCACCCTCAATCCAGCCACACTGTTACCCCTACCCAAAAATGATCCTAGCGTGACTCCACTACACGACTGTGTGACACTAACCGATGAACAAACAAAGAGTAGAATAGATCTCAGAGACACCGCCTTTCTAGAACCAGATGGAGAACTATGGGTGGATGGTTCGTGCATCAAACTCCCCGACGGCACCACCTCAGCTGAATACGCTGTCACCACAGCCCGAACCGTTCTGGAAACAGCCTGTATTCCCCAACGTTCAGCCCAGGCTGCAGAACTCATTGCCCTCACACGAGCATGTATCTTAGCGACTGACACGACAGTTAACATATATACCGACAGCCAATATGCCTTCGGGGTGGTTCACCATTTTGGGATCTTATGGAAAGAAAGAGGGTTCCTGACTTCACACGGTACACCCATCCTGCATGGAGATTTAGTCTCCGCCTTGACGCAAGCAGTCCTCCTCCCCAAGAAGTTAGCAGTGATAAAATGCCAAGCACATAGGAAAGTGACTGATCTCACTGGACAGGGAAATGCACTAGCAGACGTTAGTGCCCGAGCCACGGCAGGAGACAGAACTACGACACGAATGTATGTGACCAGGTCACAAGCTGAACGATGGACTGACGCTAGGACCACTGTAAGGGACATACAGACTACAGGCACACAAGACGAATTGACCGAGTGGGAAAAGGTGGGACTAAAAGACGAGGAAGATTGCTGGAGAACTAAAGACGGAAATAAATGGCTGTTACCCAATGCCTACCTCATACCCATATTGACCATGGCACATTTACCAGCCCACATAGGCTCCACCCCCATGATTGAACTAATCACCAGAGTATGGCATAACGTCAAGATAGCAGAATCTGCAAAACGCCTAGTACAACAATGTATAGTCTGCCTACAACACAACCCAGGGAAGGGGACAGTAGTACCACGGGGAGGGTTTGGAGTCCCTGACCACCCCTTTGAAATCCTTCAAATGGATTACATTCAACTAGAGAGATGCCTTGGTCTAAAATATGTCCTGGTGGTTGTGTGCGCTTTTAGCAAATGGGTGGAGGCATATCCCACCCGCGACAATACCGCCTTAGCCACTGCAAAAGTATTGCTGAAAGAATTCTTCCCCGATACGCCCTTTGCAGAATTTTATGGAGCGACAACGGCCCCCACTTCGTAGCCGAGGTGATACAGAACATACTGAGAGGGTTGGGGGTAAAACAAAAGTTCCATGCCGTCTTCCACCCCCAATCAGCGGGCCTGGTAGAGAGACACAATGCAACGTTGAAACTAAAACTAGCCAAAATAGTTGCCACGACCGGGTTGAAATGGCCCGACGCCCTCCCATTGGCATTGTTATCGATGCGCTCCACCCCAACCAAACACCGACTGACCCCGTATGAGGTGGTCTTCGGCAGGCCTATGAGCATTTGGGCGGCACCAAGACCCACCTCCATTAACGATGTCCCGAACATATTAATGTCGGATTACTTGCATAAATTGACAAACGAGCTAACAATTATCCACCAACAGGTGCAGCAAGCCTTGCCTGACGTATCCAGGGGCCCGGGACATGAAATAAAGCCAGGCGACCATGTATTGATTCGCAACTTCCAAAGAACGAAGAATCTGGAGCCTAGGTGGACGGGCCCCTGGCAAGTCCTGATCACCACCCGAACTGCCCTCCGAGTGGAAGGAAAACGAAACTGGCTCCACGCTCATCATTGCAAACGAGTCCCTCCAACCCTAGCAACCTGTGAAGGGGTGGAGGTGCAAGAGGAAGTTCTCGCGAGAGACCGACAAGCTCTGAGTTGCTACCCACAAGAAGACACCCTCGAACTATCAGAATTTCCCGACCCCACAGTGCCATCCAGGAAAGGGTACAACCTAAGATCGATGAAAGGAGGGAGCTCCAACGACGAGGCCACTAACTAAGTCAAGGTCTCAGATCAGTAGCACAGTCAAACAACGCTACCAGGAAAGCGCCAGACAAAAGTCTGTGGTCCTAACAGTTGTTGAGCTCCTCGAAGATGATGGAAGAAACTGAACACCTGCAAAACCACCGCAAAGACACCAAGAATGCTAACCTGCACAGCACAAAGACAATTGCACTTGTAGCCGCATTTCTCACCTGTCTCCTGCTAATGGTCGCACTCTGGATCATTGAAGAGAATGCACCTGCATACAGAACATTGTCACCCACCATGCAACCAACCACCAAGAAAGAACACTACCTGGTATCACTACCGCCACATCTCCGAGAACGACGCAAAGAATTCTGGAATAATTCTTTCGTGCAGATGTTGCACCAGCACAATCTTGCCACCAATGCTACCAACTGTTGGGTCTGTGGGCTGTTACCACATGCCACTGAACATTCCATCCCTTTCATCCCTTCGCCCTTTTCTATTCACGGATCTTGCCTTGCCTGGATGATGCTCCTACAAGAAAGTTACAAAGACAATGCCACTTCCGACGGAACAATCGCCCAGTTCTACAACGAGTTCTGGCGAAACAAAACAGGAAGGACAGCCGCCCCTTCTGCCCTCACACCTTCAATGCGACATTCCAGATTAAGGTCCCCTCCAAACAACGAGTGGAAATGCAAGTGTTCAATAATCCTAACAGAGCCACATTTTCCTACCTGAAGAAAAGAACTGCTGCAACACTGACTGTGGCCCTATCTGTGGTGAACGTCTCTGGCCTTGTATGCATTGAAGGCCGTGGGACTAAGAATGTGGGTCACAGCACCTGTAGCATTGTAAGGACTTTGAACACTGCCAACCCCCAGCGCTTGTTGCATCACCCAATATGTACTTTGTTTGTGGAACCAAAGCCTACACCTGGCTCCCAAGAAACTGGGGGGGCACGTGCTACATCGCCTTTGTTTTGCCACCAACCTACACAGCCCCTGCAGAGCATCATCGAGAAAAGCGTTCTAAAGACATTTATCAAGCAGACTCTGCCTCATCACAGTTCCTCGACGCAGCAAAAGGGCTCGTCCCGGTCCGATGGCAAACAGCCGAGCCATCAGACATCTGTCCCAAGCGGTAGAGACCGCCCTGAACGTCACTGCTGGCATCCTCACCAACAACACTGCTGAGCTCCAAGCGATCCGTCTGGTTACCCTGCAAAATCGCATGGTCCTGGACGTGGTACTAGCGGACCGTGGAGGAGCATGCCGCATCATCGGTGCCAGCTGCTGTGTATACATTCCTGATAATTCACCTTCTGTCTATGAAGCAATCAAACATCTCCATAGACTATCTTCAGAAATTCATCAAGGATCAGAGACTTGGACAATTGGAAGTTGGCTTTGGGGCATCTTGAAGGAGTGGGGTTGGAAAATATCAATGATTCTCTTGGTCCCAGTATTGACAATATGTGGTTGTTGTTTGGGTATACACTGTATACCACCTTTGTGTTCTCTTTGCATAACTACCTTGCACCCTAAGACTATGGACACTCAGCTAACAAAAACAAGAGTAATGTATGATCAAGAGATACAGGACATTATGGAGATCGAAATAGACTGACAAGCTGGCTAGTTATGTTCAAAGGGGCCACTGTTAAAAGCAAAACGACAATCGTGAACATTACCTGCACCATCTTGTCTGGTGGAATTCTATGTGCACATAAGTTGCAGTCATTTTAATCTATCACAGCCATTTTGTACTCTGTTGGTCACCTTTGTTTCACCCTGCCCTTACTAGCATCCCTCTGACTCTCTGACCAACCTGGTACGTGTGCTGGGGGCTATAAACTCTATTTGCCGCAACAAACCTCAGCGCCACTTGCTGCCACAAACTCGTTTTTCCTCTCATCTCTGTTTTCAGGCAAACCTTTGGACACTCTACCCCTCACTGCACCTAGTTACACAAACAGGTTCCAAACACCAAAAAGACTCTTGCAACATGATTTATTGCACTGCAAACAGCAAGACTTGTTGTTACCAACAATGGGACCTGTTTTTATCAACAGAACGGACTCTTAGATCTGGCCGGTCTCACATGTTTTAGACCCTGAAGCAAGGTCCAGCTGCAAGATAAGATTGTCTGTTTGACCTGGGTGGGAAGAGAATTACTGTTGGGCTTGTGTGACAACCTGCCCGGGGCGGGGACCCCAAGCTTGTGTAACCATGTTGATGAAACCAATGCATTGTGTCAAACCTGTATAAAAGGAAGAGCCAAAGGAGTTATCAGCAGAACACCTCCCTCAGACATCCCGGTGTCTGCAGTTGACGTGATCTCCTCATGAGAAATAAACCTTTTTCTTGTCTTCCAGTTTCCAGCGCTTGCCTCATTATTTTGATAGCGAACCCAAAGTGAATTAGAGGTGGAACCCTGCACCGGGCAGCATTGAGGGTCTTAGAAGACTCGCTGCCTTTCACAGAGGGCTTGGATGAATCTGATGATGAATTGTTGGAAGATATGATGACTAAAAGACCTCCGCCATATGAAGAAAATTCAGGGGAGGTGATTCCAAGTGCTCCACAAATGGTAACTCCATTGACCCCCCAAGTTACCGAAATAGCTAGGATAGTGCGAGAAAATGAAATAAGCTTGATAAATAAAGCCAGAATAGAACAAGTACAGAAGCTAAATCAGTTCAATTTGAATGCAGAAGCTTTGACGGTACCAGTGACAATTGGTCCCGTGGTTCCATTATTTGGAGAAAAATCGACTTTGCCAAAAGTACACACATTATCAATTCCAAGAAATAGTGTAAGGAGTGAAGTAGTGTCAGTAACAAATGAAAATAGGCAAGATGACCAAAATACCACACTGTTAGACTTACCGGTTGGTGATTTATTAACAGAGACCAAGAGGAGAAGTATTCAATTAGACCCAAGGAAAATAGGGCCAAATTTTACTCCAGTAGCAGGGAGTTCAGCAGGTCCCTCTCCAGAAGAATTAACTAATTGGATAAAAGAAATGACCAAGCCAAAAGTTTAACCACAGAGTTTAAATGTGAGCCAATTGAAAGTAGATTTAGAGGAGATGATTATTGGAACAGTAAGTCCAGATAGACTAGGGACTTATAGTGATGAAGAGTTGCTGTTTTTGTGTAAAAGTATTACTTGGAGAACGAAGAATTTTCATGAAAAACTATCGGAAGTTGCTAGTGAGTTTGGTGTAGATATAGAAAAGTCGAAAGTGTTGCAGAAAACGTATAGAATGGCTTTTACTGACAAGGATTTAGAAAGTTTGAATACGTCAGGGAGAAGATTGCAGATAAAGGAATTAATGAATATTTTAAAGAAATGGAGAACTGTAGAACGATGGAGGAGTAAATGGATGAAAAAGAAAGAAGAGACTACTGGTAAAGGAAATTCCATGTTTCCGTTAAAGGAAACCGAGCAAGTTGAAAGGGCATGTCCCATGAGAGAGGTACCAGGTGGTGGATATGTTCATGTACCATGGACAAGACAAGACATATTGTCATTTACAAATGACTTCCCCAGATTGCGAGAAAAGCCTGTTGGATGGTATAAACAAGTGGACATATTTGTAAAAGTTTCAAAAGAGTTGTTGAAGGATTTAGATGGTCTTTTTGAAATAGTGGTTCCGGCTGATTTGTGGACAGAATGTAAAATTACTGTCGACTGGCCTAAGGATGAATATCCAAGGGATGCAAAAACAGGTGCACCATCTGAAGATGTGATGAAGAAGTACCATCAGGTCATTACTTTCTTGAAAGGGAAGATTTCCCCTAAAGAAACGGATCGGGTTAAGATTGACAGGACGACCCAAGAGCCTAAAGAATCCGTACACGCATATTATGAGAGATTGCTACAGGTGTTTAAGCAGTACAGTAGGTTTGAAAATATTGGAGATAAAGTTATGGGACATTTTGTGTATCGGTTCGTATATGGATTGAAACCAGAGATTAGTGCAATGATACAGCAGCATATGCTCTGCTGGCAAAGTAAGTCAATAGACGAAATTTTGAGGTATTAAAAATACTGCAGTGATGATATTGATTCAAGGCTTAAAATGTTAAAGGAAAAATGATGTGGGCACAAGTGAAGATGGCAGAACAGCAACAGGAAAATAGTAATGTGCAACAAAGTCAGAATCAGGTTGGTCAGGTAAACAGTGGAGGTAAGGGAAAATTTAAATTGAGTAAGGAAGAAGCTAAAAAGAAATTTCCTTGTCATGCGTGCGGAAAGTTTGGACATTGGAAGAACGAGTGTAGATTTGGACAAAAGGGTAATGAAATAAATCAAAATTTAAATCCACAGATGCAGAATGAGGTGGTTGGGAATCAACAGCAACAGCAGCAGGTAGTTACTCCGCAGTTACAGGTGCCACAACCTCCTATACCCTGAAATGTGAATGCTCATATGCAGATGTACAGTGCAAGTTCTGAAATCCGAGGAGAAGAGCAGTTTGGTAAGAATCCACTAGTTTCGCAGTATTTGGTGCGTTGCAATGAGAGTGATTCGGATACATCTCAATGACGGTGCCTGAGGGGGGAGGAAGAGTGCGTACTTGGCGCATCTGTAGCGGTAGATCAGTCAGGTCCATTCATAGATGGAAAAGTAGAAGGTAAAGATATCACCTTCTTGTTGGACACTGGTGCTACCCGTTCTACTGTGAGAGCAGCAGAAATTCCAAACCTACCCCTCTCGGGAGAGACTATCTAAGTGGTAGGAGTTGCAAATAAACATATCAGAACTCTTGTCACAGCCCCGATAGAAGTTCATATTGGAAACTTCAAAGACATGCATCGGTTTGTGGTATGTGATACCAGTTCTGTTAATCACCTGGGCAGAGATTTGTTGTGTAAAATGAATTGCACTATTTATTCTACACCGGATGGTGTTGCATTTATGACCCCTGATGAGGATGTTGAATACAAAGTCATGATGGCCCAGCGAGAGTCAGAAGTGAGTGAGTTATATTCACTACTCACTGAGGAAGATTTGCCTGAAGAGTTGAAAGGTACAGTGAGATCAGATGTGTGGGATTTTTCAGGAAAAGAGATTGGGTTAATGAAAAATGTAGATCCAATTCAGATTACAGTAAAGGATGGTGCTGTATATCCCAATACCCCACAGTACAAAATGAGTCCAGAAGTAATTGCTGGAGTCACACCTGTAATTGATCAAATGATTGAACAGGGAATTCTAAAAGAAATAATGAGCAGTCCCTGTAACTCACCCATTATTGGAATTAAAAAGCCTAATGGAAAATATAGAATAGTTCAAGACCTGAGAAAGGTGAATAAAATTGTAGTGCCATGTTGTCCCATAGTGCCAAATCCAGCAGTAATTCTTTACCAAATTCCCTGTGATGCTGAGCGGTACACTGTCATTGATTTATGTCAAGCATTTTTCTCCATTCCTTTGCACCCGGAAAGTCAATATTTATTTGCCTTCCGGTTCGGAACCTGTGTCTTGGCATGGTGTCGAGTTCCTCAAGGGTACACTGAGAGTCCTTTGCTCTTTACTCAGATCTTGAAAAAAAAATTGGAGACTTTGGTCATGCCTGGAAACTTTGTGTTGGTTCAGTATATTGATGACCTACTGGTGGCATCAAAAACACGGGAAGCATGTGTAACAGACACAATTGCTTTACTGAACCATTTAGCAGAAGGAGGACATAAAGTGTCACCCTCCAAATTGCAATACTGTAGACAGGAAGTTCAGTATTTAGGTCACAAGATTGAAAAAGGGGCAGAAAGGTGACGCCAGAGAGAATCAGTGTGATCAAGAAAATGAATCCACCCAGAAATCAAAAAGAAGTGCGAATGTTCTTGGGAATGGTTGGATACTGCAGACAGTGGATCTGTGGTTTCTCATTGATTGCAAAACCTCTACAGAGGTTAAATGTACGAAAGGATGTGAAAGATCCAATTGTGTTGGACGAAGAGAGTATGGAATCTTTCTCCAGATTACGGAACAGTCTTTGTCAAGCGCCTGCTTTGGGAATGCCAGATTACTCTAAAGAATTTGCATTGTACTGTTGTGAGAGAGATGGATGTGCACTTGCAGTTTAAACCCAGAAACACGGAATGGCACGACGTCCAGTGGCATATTTTTCTGCTACCCTGAATTCAGTGGCTACAGCATTACCAGGCTGTTTAAAAGCAGTAGCCGCCACTTGTGTAAGTCTAGAACAGAGTGAAGCTATTGTGATGGGTTACCAAGTAAAAGTGTATGTACCACATTCTGTTGAGATCCTTTTAACTCACACTCGGACTCAACGCATGACCTCTAGTCGGCTGACTAAATATGAGAGAGTGGTTCTAGGCGCTGAAAATGTGACAGTGGTGAGGTGCACTACTGTGAACCCTGCTACTTTGCTACCGAATTCAAGATTTGAGGAGGTGAAAGAGGAAGCAGAACATGATTGTCTGGATGTGACAGAACTCTGTACTAAGCCCCGTCCTGATAAAGAGGATGAAACCTTGCAAGAATCAGATTGTGAGCTGTTTGTGGATGGATCATGTTTGAGAAATGAAAAAGGTGAATTGTGTGCTGGTTATGCTGTCTGCACCTAATCAGGAGCACTAGAAGCATCCTGTTTGAAGGGGGTAAACTCCACTCAAGTCGCAGAGTTGATTGCTCTGACTAGAGCATGTAAATTTGCAAAAGGTCTAAAAGTAACAATTTTCACCGATAGTCAGTACGGATTTGGCGTCGTACATGACTTCGGTCAGTTATGGATGCAAAGAGGATTTTTGACTTCCTCAGGTTCCCCAATTCGGAATGGAAAAACTGTAAAGGAATTATTGGATGCTTTACAGTTACCAAAAAGAATTGCAGTTGTAAAGTGTGCTGCACATCAATCAGGAGATGACAATGTGACAAAAGGCAACAGATACGCGGATCAATTAGCACGTTACTGTACACAAAATACGATGGCAATAAACAGGTCAATTGAAAGACGAAATACCGAATGCCACCTTATGCTCACAACCACATTTGAGACTTGGGATGAGGTAAGGCAAATGCAGGAAGAAGCCAGTGATAAAGAGAAGGAAGAGTGGAGTAGAACAGGTTGTAGGAAAAATGCAGAAGATGAGGTATGGGTTTATCTCGATGGAAGACCAGTATTACCAGATTCTTTAATTTCTCACATGGCCAGGATGTACCATGGGCTGACACATGTTGGAAGGGACGCAATGTTAAGAATGTTCAAGCAGACATGGTACAATCCAAAGTTCAGGGTCATCGCAGAAAGTTTATGTCAAAGGTGTGCCATATGCCAAAATCAAAACCCAGGAAGAAAGACAGTTGTAAGTTGGGGTGTAATTGGGAAAGCAGGAGGTCCTTTCACTAGACTTCAGATTGACTTTATTGAGTTACCTCCATGTAATGGGCTAAACTACATCCTTGTCATTGTCTGTTTGTTTTCTCACTGGGTGGAGGCCTATCCAACAAGAAGGAATGACAGCCTTACTGTGGCTAAGCTATTGTTGAGAGAATTGATCCCTAGATTTGGTTTTCCAGTCACTTTGGAATCAGATAGAGGATTGCACTTCAATAATGAAATAATTCGGATGATTTGTGCAGCATTGCAAATTGAGCAGAAGCTGCATTGTGCCTATCGACCCGAAGCATCTGGCATTGTTGAGCAGATAAATGGCACAATAAAATCAAGATTAGGGAAGGTATGTGCATCCACAACACTAAAATGGCCTGACGCTTTACCCCTTGTATTGATGAGTCTTAGAAGTATTCCTGACAAAAAGACTGGATTAAGTCCCCATGAAGTGTTGATGGGAAGAGCCATGAGACAAGCATACATACCTGCGAACAAACTGATGAATATGTCTGATGAGCGTGTGCTAGATTATTGCAAAGGACTGGCTGATCTGGTGCATTCTGTGTCTCGCCAGGTAGGAGGAGAAGCCACAACGGCACAGCGGAACCAAGCACATGATTTGAATCCTGGTGAGTGGGTCCTAGTCAAGAAGCACGTGAGGAAAACATGCCTAGAACCCCGTTGGAGTGGCCCTTACCAGATCATATTGGTGACGACCACAGCAGTAAAGTGTTTTGGCTTACCAAACTGGATACATGCAAGCCATACTCGCCTAGTCCCAAGTCCAATTGAAAGACCTGAAGAACAGCAACTGGTAAATCAAAATCAAGAACCAGCAGCTGAAGTGTGCGAAGCTGAAGAGTCTGGAGTGACAGATTCTGATGAACATTTTGACAATAAACAGCCAAGCACAAGTCAAGTAAAGTGGGCACCAGATACTGGGACTGAAAAGATGGTGAGGCTGCCATTGAACCAGAAGGAAGTGAAGCAGCTGTCGAAACAGAAGAAAGAGAAACAGCTGATGAGTCAGAAGTTGGATCAGAGGAGAATGAGGTCACAAATGAACTAGAAGAAGGTGAACTCACTGACGATCCAGAAACAAGTGATGAACCTACAGGAACAGAAATACAAGGGAGCAGAGAAAGACGGATAGAAAGAAGACTAAATAAAAGAAATGGTGAACAAAACACAGAAGGTGAAAAGATAGTACAGATTAAGAGACCTAGAAAAGGAGACAATTAGTCAGGAGGAGCAAGAAGACTAAAGTATAGAATAGTCAAGAGAAGATTGAGGAAAAGACCAGAGCAAAGTAACGAAGTCTCAAGCCAAACAGGTCCAGAAAATACAAGAAGAAAAACAACTAGAAAATCCAAAAGAGCAAGAATTCCATGTAGGAAGTACAAAGCTCCAGAATGGACCTACATAATACTAGAAGAATTTGAAGGTTTAGGTTTAAACGAAGAACATGAAAGTAGTGACACTGAAAAAGAAGGTGAGAACAAACTGAGACCACCTTAAAAGGAATTGTAAAAAGAGTAAGGTGAAAAAAAAATTGTCAGTTGAATTTGAATTAAAGACTCAAGAAAAACCAAAAGACTGAAATAAAAGAAGGGGGTGAAGAAGAAAGTCATTAAGTGTAGGTTTACACAAAAATCTATTTTTACATTTTTTATTTAGAATAGAATTCATATAGATTTTCCTGATTTTTTTAGGGTTGTAGACTAAAAAGGATTGTTTGCGACCCTTGACCTTGCCAGGTAGGTCGCTCCCCCGCCACACAGCTCCGCCTGTGTTGTCCTGCCCGCTGCTGCTGCTGGTAAGCTTGCCCCTCTGCTTGTTGCCTCGGTGCCCGTTTACCTTCTGTTCCCCCTCGTTGCCCCCATTTTCTGTGGCCAGTTTTGCTTTTTGTACCCCTCGTTGCCCCCATTTTCTGTGTCCAGTTTTGCTTTTTGTACCCCTCGCTGCCCCCATTTTCTGTGTCCAGTTTTGCCTTCTGTTCCCCCTCGTTGCCCCCATTTTCTGTGTCCAGTTTTGCTTTTTGTACCCCTCGTTGCCCCCATTTTCTGAGCCCAACTTTGCCTTCTGTTCCCCCTCGTTGCCCCCATTTTCTGTGTCCAGTTTTGCTTTTTGTACCCCTCATTGCCCCCATTTTCTGTGTCCAGTTTTGCTTTTTGTACCCTCGCTGCCCCCATTTTCTGTGTCCAGTTTTGCCTTCTGTTCCCCCTCGTTGCCCCCATTTTCTGTGTCCAGTTTTGCTTTTTGTACCCCTCGTTGCCCCCATTTTCTGAGCCCAACTTTGCCTTCTGTTCCCCCTCGTTGCCCCCATTTTCTGTGTCCAGTTTTGCTTTTTGTACCCCTCGCTGCCCCCATTTTCTGAGCCCAACTTTGCCTTCTGTTCCCCCTCGTTGCCCCCATTTTCTGTGTCCAGTTTTGCTTCTGTACCCCTCGTTGCCTCTCTCCACTCCCGCCGCTGCGTCCCCTGCGGCCCCGCCCCCCTGACTGCCCATTCGCTGCCCCTGCCTCCCGCCTCCCAGCTGCTCCCCCCTCCCCATATATGACGGCCGCTGCGCGGGCGCGCCGCTAGCGCGCCGAAGGTGCGCCTAAGGCAAGCCCGTCTGCGCCCGTCCGCGCCTGGACCGCGCCCAGCGCCAGAACCTCTGGGCCGTGCGCCCCCGCTCCAGCCTCGAGGACCGACGCCGATACGATGCCACCACACTCCACGCTCTCAACCCCGGACGGAGACACAACTGCTTCAAGGCCGCCCCGAAACGCACACATGGCCCCTTCACCTGCCGGAACTGCAGATACACCAGCCTCAGGGCCACCGAAGCGCCCGCCAAGAAGGACCTCAACCACCTCTGATGCATCCTACTGAACACCCGCTCCGCACGCAAACACGCCGTCGAGCTCTGGGACCTGCTAGACTCATCATCACCAGACGTCGCCTTCCTGACAGAGACCTGGATGAACGACTCCTCCGCACCCGACATCTCCATAGCCATCCCAGACGGCTATAAGATCACCCGCAGAGACCGCGCCAACGGAGTAGGAGGAGGAATCGCCATCATCCACAAGAACTCCATCAGGGTCTCGACCAGCACCGACGACGTTCTCTGCACCGCCGAACACATGCACTTCCAGATCCACACGGACCCCAACACCACCCTCAGAGGCACCCTTGTCTACAGACCCCTGGGCCCCGACCCCAGTTCAGCGACTCCATCGCCGACTTCATCAGCACGCACGCCCTGACTTCTACCGACTACATCCTCCTCGGAGACCTGAACTTCCACCTGGAGAACAACAACGACAGCAACTCCACCACCCTGATCGACAACCTCGCCAACCTCGGACTGAGACAGCTCGTCACAACACCGACACATTCCGCCGGCCACACGCTCGACCCCATCTTCTCCTCAAGCTCCCACGTCTCCTTCAGCCACACCACGGAACTCCTCTGGACCGACCACCGCTGCATCCACTTCACCTTCCAGAAACCCACCACACACCACCACACCCAACAGATCCCACGCCGCTGCTGGAGCAAAGTCACCGAAGACCAACTACGGGCAAACCTCGCTCTCAGCCCTCCCTCCGACCCATCCAACACTGACGACGCTGCCTGCAACCTCAGACGATGGATAGACGACTGTGCCAACACCCTCGCTCCGCTGAAAAACTCACCTACAGCGACACCACCAAAAGAGCCAGCTGGTTCACCCCGGAACTCCTAGCTTCCAAGCGTACCTGCCGGAAACTTGAGAAGAAATGGCACAGTGATAAGACACCGGACAGCCACGCAGCCCATAAAGACGCCATCCGTAACCACCACCACCTCATCAGGTCCGCCAAGAGAATCTCCTTCAAAGACCGCCTCGACAACAACGCACACAACAGCAAGGAGCTCTTCAACATCGTGAAGGAACTCTCCAACCCCAGCTCCAACACCAATGACATCCCGCCGTCGCAAGCCCTGTGCGATTCCCTCGCCACCTTCTTCCACCGCAAGATCGCCGACATCCACGACAGCTTCAACACCCAGGCAGCCCCCACCAAGATAGATACTCAAGACCCGCCGCACACCATCGACCATGACCCCTTGCCAGCCTGGGCCAGCGTGAACATCGATGACACCATCAAGACCATGGGCACAATACACTCCGGTTCCCCGTCAGACCCTTTCCCGCACCACATCTTCAACAAAGCCAGCAGCTCCATCGCACCCCACCTGTGCAACGTTATCAATCTCTCCTTCGAGACCGCGACCTTCCCAGAGAGCAGGAAACACGCAGAGATCAACGCCCTACTCAAAAACCCAAGGCGGACCCAAGAGACCTCAAGAACTTCCGGCCCATCTCCCTGCTTCCGTTCCCAGCCAAGGTCATCGAGAAGATCGTCAACAAACAGCTAACCCGATACCTAGAAGAAAACAGCATCCTGGACCCATCCCAATCGGGGTTCCGCAGCAACCACAGCACTGAGACTGCCCTCATCGCCGCCACTGACGACATCAGGACCCTGCTGGACAATGGTGAGACCGCAGCCCTCATCCTGCTGGACCTCTCCGCCGCCTTCGACACTGTCTGCCACCGCACTCTACGCGCACGCCTCCACGACGCAGGGATCCGAGACAAGGCCCTGGAATGGACCACCTCCTTCCTCGACGCCAGAACCCAGAGAGTCCGCCTCCCACCTTTCCGATCCGAAGCCTCCGAGATCATCTGCGGCGTACCCCAGGGATCCTCCCTCAGCCCAACACTGTTCAACATCTACATGGCCCGCTCGCACGCATCGCCAGACAGCACGACCTCAACATTATCTCCTACGCCGACGACACTCAACTGATCCTCTCCCTCACCAAGGACCCCCTCGCCGCCAAAGCCAATCTCCATGAAGGAATGAAGGCCGTCGCCGATTGGATGAAGATCAGCCGACTAAAGCTGAACACAGACAAGACGGAGGTCCTCATCCTCGGCTCCAACCCCTCAGCCTGGGACGACTCCTGGTGACCAACGACGCTGGGAGCAGCCCCGACACCCACCGACCACGCACGCAACCTGGGAGTCATCCTCGACTCAACGCTCTCCATGGCCAAGCAAGTCAACGCAGTCTCCTCCTCCTGCTTCAACACCCTCCGCATGCTTCGCAAGATCTACAGGTGGATCCCGACAGACACAAGAAGAACAGTCACCCAGGCCCTCGTCAGTAGCAGACTTGACTATGGGAACGCCCTCTACGCGGGAGCCCCGGCCAAGCTCATCAAGCGACTGCAACGCATACAAAACGCCTCCGCACGCCTGATCCTCGACGTACCACGCCACAGCCACATCACCCCCCACCTGAGGAACCTGCACTGGCTCCCCGTCGACAGGAGGATCACCTTCAAACTCCTCACCCACAAGGCACTCCACAAAACTGGCCCAGCCTACCTCAACAGACGACTCTTCTTCTACGTCCCCAACCGCCAGCTCCGCTCCACCGACCTCTCCCTCGCCACCGTCCCTCGCATTCGAAGAACAACCACCGGCGGAGAATCCTTCTCACACCTCGCCGCCAAGACCTGGAACACCCTTCCACTAAGCCTACGACAGACACAAGACCTGCTGACCTTCAGGAGGCTACTCAAGACCTGGCTGTTCGACCAGTAGCAGCACCCCCCCCCCCTTCCCTATCCCCAGCGCCTTGAGACCCTCGCGGGTAAGTAGTGCGCTCTACAAATTCTGTGATTGATTGGTTAGATTTTTATTTGTATTTTTTCTTTTTGTAGTATATCAAAATGGCAGAAGTAAAAATGACTGAACAACCAAAATCTAGTCTAAAACGTAGATGTATTAAAACCTGCTTATGTAGTATTTTTCTATTAACAATTATATGGGTCCTATTAATTGTTGTCATACCTATTTTTAATGTGAGTAACATTGGAAATACTACTAATAGTGTGTCGATTGAAGAAATTAAAGATGTTTCTAAACAACTTATGAATACTAATATAAAAAAATGGATGGAAGCATTTTTCATCATGACAAATCAATTAGTGATTTTTCGTTAAACGTTTTTACCAAGTTGTTGTATGAATATACTAATACTATGAATGTGAGTGATTGTTATGTTTGCATGAAATTACCTTTGTCTGTCTCTGAAGGTATAACCTATCACCACCTTTCATTAACATATGGTGTGTCGTGTAGTGTCCTTAGTAACCTACTTTACATGACAGGTAAACTGGAGAATCAATATACTGATATAGATTTAGTATTTTCAGAAATACCAGTTGTTAGGGAACTAAATAAAGTAGTAAGTGGTAAAAATGCATGCTATATGGGAGAATTCTTCCATATCTCTAAACCATTAGATGTAGAACATGCCTACAAAAACAATTTAACTTGTAGTTTACATGTAGAAGAGAGATTATTCTTAGATATGGTAGAAAATAGAAGAGCAAGTTTCCAGAAAAAAGCTGATGAACAAAAATCACCGACACCACCTTGGGCTTTTAGAGAAGGAAATTATGAGAAGAGTGAAACATATGCTGCGATGTCCCTGGACTTGTCACAGAAAGGGAAACTATGTTTATTTAGATCAAAGACTAACTATAATAATTATTTCATTGGCACTAGTGTGAGCATACTTACCAAATTACTGGAGGATGGGGATTAAAGGGTGGAACTGATCCCATTTTCCCGGGAATATATTATGTGTGTGGTAAGAAAGCCTATTATAGGTTACCTGCACATTGGTACGGGAGCTGTTATTTTGGGATTGTTTTTCCAAAGGTTTATCATGTAGACCGTGAAGATAATAGTGTCAATGAAATAAAACAAGGACTAATACGTAGAAAAAGAGCAGGTTTTTCAGGAATAGTAGGTGATATCTTTGGAGCACTGATACCCTCAGTTGGAGTTGTTTTAAATTCACACAAAATTCGAAAATTGTCCACAGTTGTTGACCGTTTATCAACAGATACTGCTGGTGGTTTCTTGATGATTGATACCGAAATGGTGGCAATTAGATCAATGGTTTTGCAAAATCGACTTGCCCTTGATATTCTTTTGGCAAAAGTGGGTGGAGTCTGTGGCATGTTGAAAATTCAACACTGCTGTACCTATATCCCAGATAAAAGTAAAGGGATAGAAGGATATATTAGAAATATTACCAAATTGCATAGTGATTTAACTCAACTGGAGGTTGACGGTGTTTGGGAGAGACTTGGTAGGAATTTCTCTGCAGTTAGTAAATGGTTTTCTACCTTTGGGAGTAGTTTATTAGGGAAAATAATAATGCCAATATTTTCAGTAGTCATAGTAGCTCTAGTAATATTAACAGCATATAAGTGTTGTAAATGCATAAAAGAAAGAAAAGATGCAACAGACAAAAAGAATAAAAGTAAAGGAATAAAAAGAGAGAAGAGATAGAGTTAGAAGAAATAAATGAAGAATACGATGACATGATGAAAAGGTTAGATTAGAGTGCCATAAAAGAAGAAAAAGACAGTAAAATCCAAATACATTAAAAGGTGGCACTCGGTATGGTGAGTATTTATGATGGCTCCTAAAAGCCATCAGAGGGGGAATGGTTGGAGCAGGATTTTGCGAAAGAAACCTGCTTAATTGAATACCCCTATAATATGTACTAACAGTAAGTAGAGTTAGAATGATTAATGAGCAAAATTACACTACACGTGGGAAGTTTGCTTTGCAAATTGCATAAATTAAATTAATACTTAAATAACCGGAAATGTAATAATCTTGTGTTTAGAGCGAATTAAGAAGGTTTGCATGGCAAGGCCGCAAGTGTATTTAGTAAAAAGCATGACGTGTGTTGCTTTATCCTAATGAATAATGCCGCTTTTCTGCTTATGCTATGCTAGGCTAACCGTTAACATGAAGTAGAGTTAAGATGAGGGGTAAACAGTGAAAACACATTATCACATAATTAATAAATGTTTGTTTTCCGTTCTTTTAGTAATGGACAAATTTTCCATTTTGTTAAATTGGCCTCAGAAAGGGCGGGTGAAGTTGAAAGCGAGCGGGAACCATGTGACTACATGACTGAACTGCTGTGCAAAGCTGAAAAAACGTGACTTGGTGAAGGACATGAACATTGACAAGCGGCCAACGCCAGTGTCATCGTGGGAACAGATCCCGAAGTTGTTGAATTTATTAAAGTGTTCAAAATATTGTTACATGTGTACTCATGAGAGAGAAGGGATATTGATGACTATGTAAAAAAATGTGTGGAACAATGGTGTAGTCTAGAGAAAAATGATTTCATGGTGGGGTGACATCCCACCCCCAGAACTCAACCAATCCCTTAGCTAGAAATTGTGAACTTAGCAACTATTGTAGGATGGACATGTGTTTTTTAGGGTATAAGAATAGGTGCTTTAGGGGTGTGGTTTAGCTGTAGCTGCTTTGGGTTGCTTAGGCTGAAGGTGTCCGAGTAAGGGGTGCGCCGCTGTTCGTCGGGTTGCAGAGAGGCCTAGCTGTTCCTGTCCTGTCCCTGTCTTGATTCTTGAGTCTTTGATTCCTGACTCTTGGTCCGGGGGTCCCCCACTACTACCTAGGCCTGGGTGGTAGTTTTCCCATTACAAATCCTTTGGGTTTGTATTTGATCTAATCAGTATTGCAGAATTATTTTTGCAGTCATATTTCTTGTCTTTGTACCTTTTTGTCTCTTCATCTATCCCTCCGATTTATTAGTTTAAACAAATATATTTTACTTGCATCTAATGTCTCTTCATCTGTCCACTCTTTGCAACGTATATTTGAAATAATTGTTCTGTTATTGCTATGATTAGATTTTACCCTTCCTCTCATGAGGTTTCCAGTATTTGAATTTATAAAGTAATCGATATGAGCATTTATTATTACTAGATAAAATGTATTAAATCTCACCAAGAGTCTGTAGTTATTTAGCCAGTTTATTGATTAAATGTTTCTTTATAAATTCCTTTTTTTTTTTTTATATTTATTTATATATACCCAAATGTTTACACAGAATTTCATATATTATAGAAAAAATAAATTTTCAGAGTAAACAAATAATTACATTATGATAACCATATCCATATATACACTTAACAGTAATATTTGATACAGAGAGAAAAAAAAAAAGAAGGTAAATAGAGAAAAATAAATAAATAAATAAATAATGAACAACAGAAAAAAATACAGCAAAATCCTAGTTCAGATACAACCTGGGCCTGCACTGAAATAATTTATCAATCAGAAAGTCAAGAACACTAGGATGAATATTGCATGTTACAAACTTCAGGTGCAGAAAATACAGAATACACATATTATCATGCCCCAGCCTCAATTTACACCTCTATTCCACTACTGCTATTGATTTCTTGTCATCTCAATCCCTTCCTCCAACTATCTAATGGTAACCATATTGCCTGCCCTAGTTTTCTTGCACCCCTCCCCTTACAGGTGTAGAGTGCAATCTCTTGATTGTAGACTCCCATAAGCCGCGCTAGCCACAATGAAAAGGTAGGGGGATCCGAGTCTTTCCATCTTGCGGCTATTAATAATCTTAAGACTGCTGTACACATAAATAAGAAATAATTTTCTGCGGTATTCAAGCCAGCACTACTGTCATAACCCGTTAACAACAATGTAGAGGATAGGTTACTGCTCCTTCCTAACAGCTTCTCACAAAAACTAATCACCTCCTTCTTTACGAGTAGCAATCTATCACAATCAAAGAACATATGAACTAGCGTTGCTGGCCCTTGACCGCACCTTGGGCATCTATCATCTTCCCTCATACCCCAGCTAAACAATTTAGCTGGGGTGAAGTAGAGGTTAAATAACGTCTTATAGTGCTGAGCCTTGAGGCTTGTTGAGCGAAGAATTTTGCCTGCTATTAGCAGGGACATACACACATCTACATCCGGATCATGTAATTTCCCTGCCCATCCTGATTCAATTGCCTCAAGATCATCCTGGATACTTTTGAGCAAGAGGCCATAGATATTCCTAATCCTATTACCGCTCCCAGCTCCTACCTCTATTAATGGAATTTTTCCCCCCGGGGATATCGTTGATCCTTGACCAATAAAGTACTCACGGATTTGAACATATTTAAAATATTGCCTGGGCGAAATTCCATACTCCTGCTGTAAAGCATTGAACGTGCGTAACTGACCTGCTTCAAACAGGTCGCCTACCCTTGTTAAACCTAGTTGCTCCCATTGCCTACCCAACACGTCATTAAAGGAATGTGGAAGATCTTGTGCATGCCACAGTGAAGTATAATAATTTATTTTGGGAATTGTCATAACCTTCTGCACCTTTTTCCATACTTCCCAGGCGCTATACATAACCTTTGATCGAAGCTTCTTAAAGTAGCTTGGTTTGGTCTGACGCATGAGCACCCCTTTAGCACCCTTCCCAATGATAAGTTCAAATATAGTCGGGATCTTATCCTCCTCCATATCTTGGCTCAGAGAGGAGCTGAATAGAATCGACATCTGGTGGAGTAGACAAGCCCAATGATAGAATCCGATATTAGGAATTGCTAGCCCACCCTGAGATTGCGGAAGTGACATGTATTTTAGAGAGCGTCTGACTTTCCCATACTGCCAAATAAACCTTGAAAAGATACTTTCCAACATTTTTAGAATTTCTAAATCTATCATAAATGGGATAGCGCGAAAGAGGTACAAAATTTTCGGCAGCATCGTCATTTTAAGGACATTTCCCCTTCCAATTATTGACAAATGCAGTCTATCTATTCTTCTCAGATCCGCAGTAATAGTCTTAATCATTGGCTCGAAATTGATTTTTAATACTGTGTTAATTGCCGAGCTAATACTTACCCCAAGATATGTAGCATTCTGTACACACCTTCGGTCATTAAAATCTAAATTATTTGTACAGACAATGAGAGTCTTGTCTACATTAAGGGAGTAGCCTGATAGCTGCCCAAATTCCTTTGCGATAGCAGTGGCTTCTTTAATCGCATTAGCAGGATCCGTTGTTAAAATGGCAACATCGTCTGCATATGCCAATATCTTGGTTTCAAAACCACTGGAAACTACAGGTTTGATTATCTGGCTCCTTATAAGTTTTTCTATCAGGGGTTTATATATAGGGCAAACAATAAGGGGAGCAGGGACAACCCTGTCTCGTCCCCCTTGATATAGCGATATTATCTGAAGTCTCCCCCATCATACGAAGACGAGCCCTGGGGTTAACATACATTGCCCTTATTGCCCTAACTATTCTTGTTCCAAAACCTTTTTGCTCTAACAACCTCCATAAAAAACCCCATGCCACCCGGTCAAACGCCTTTTCCGCGTCGAGGAGGATCATGGCCATCTGCCCCCCGTTGCGGCCTGGATATCGAATAATGTTATCACCCGTCTAATATGATCGGTCGTTCCCCTACCGGGAATGAACCCGTGTTGCCAGGGCGAAACCAGGCGGCCAATGATCCTCCCCAACCTGTTAGCCAATATCTTGGAGTATAATTTAGTGTCTGAATTAATCAGGGATATGGGCCTGTATGATGATGGATTATCTGGTGGTTTGCCTTTTTTGAGAAAAATAATGATATCGGTCTCCCTCCAAGATTCCGGTACCTGTCCACTGTGTTGTATCCCTAAAAATAAATCTAGAAGTAAGGGGGCTATCACCTTTGAGAATCTGCTTGTAAAGCTCTAACGGGATGCTGTCAGGCCCGGCTGCCTTCCCTGATGGTAGCTCCTGCAGCCCTGCTAACACCTCCTCCAGCGTGAAATCACTGTCCAGTTCCTCTTTAGTCTGGCTGTCCAGAAAAGGCCCTACCTCAGATTCTACAATGCTTGATATACCTGCTTGGGTTGTCCCTCCCTCTTCTTTATACAAAGACTGATAATACTCCTGAAATATCCCAAGAATATCCTTAGTCTCCGTATAGGTCTGCGCCTCCTTCCTAATAGCTACTATCCGATTTTTAACAGTCTCCTGCCTAGTTCGCAGTGCCAACAGTTTCCCTACTTGTTCACCTGTCTCATAAAATTTGCTGTGTTGTGACTGATATATTTCTGCCGATTTCTGTGTGAGCCAGTTATTTATTTCTGCTTTTAGGGAGACCATTTGCAGTTGTGTACCTGTAACTTCTTGTCCCTGTGCTACCAAGGCTATATGATCTTCCTCTACCCTTGCAAGCTCTTCTAGCAATCGTTCGTTTTCTCGGCGATTCTCCTTTTTTTTTGTGCAACAAAACTAATAGTCTCCCCCTTAGGGCAGCTTTAAAGGTATCCCATACCATATTGCGGCGGGCGCTATATCTATTAATATCAAAAATTCTTGAGCCCAAATCCTGATATATTCTATATAAAGCTGGCTAACCAGGAGTTTCTTATCAAAGGTCCATTTATTATAATTCTTGTTGAGAGTCTCTACCTCAATATCAAGGACTAACGGATTATGATCCGAAATAACTTTCGGAATCTTTCTAACCCCAACCTTGTTAATGAGTAACTCAGATACAAAAAAATAATCAAGCCTCGTGTGTTTCTTATGGGGATAAGAATAATAGGTAAATCCCGGATCGTTACCTCTTTTATTCCCCCATACGTCTATCAAGCCATGACTGTCAACCAGGGAAGATAAAGCTCTATAAACCCTGGGCTTCCGCCACAAATATTTTGTTCTACTACCTAAATTAACAGAAATATTAAAATCACCACAAATGATTAAAGGACCTGACCAGGTAGCTAATTCTATCTCGAGGTACTCTAGAATCTCGGGGTCGTCTTGATTTGAGCCATAGATTGCACAGATGGTAACCCCCGCCTCTAGCTCAGCCATTGCCCAGCGCCCCAATATATCGGCTGACTTCCGTTTAGCTCCCCCTATGGTAGTCTTTACAAATATTGCTACCCCCCTAATGCTTGAGGTCTGAGATGTACAGGCCACCATGCTATAACCTCTCATATACATCAAAGTCCTTTTTTCCCAGGGAACATGGGTTTCTTGTATACATAAAACATCTATATTATTCGTTCTAGCAAACTCGGCCAACATTATTCTTTTATTCCGATCTTTCAATCCCGCGACATTTATCGTACAAATATTTAACCTACCCATCTTTTCCTTGGTTCCTTGCACCATCCATATCTGCCTGCCTAGTCTTGATTACCTTACTCTTTTTACAACATTTTCTTTTTCCGTGAACCTTATGTTCAACTCTGGGTATATAAAGTTTATCTTGCTTTTTACCCCCTCTTCCCAACACCCCCAACTCCCCTCGGACCCCACCCCCTGCTAGAATCCAACCCCTCCCCCTCCCTTCGTCCCCTTCACCCCTCCCCCAACACCACCCTGGTGAAGCGCTCAGACCTGTGTCTGTGCTAGTGATGATTGCAGCGCGACCGACTGAGGCTGCAAAAAAAATTCAATAAAGATAAACAACTAAATAAATAAATATATATATATATACATATAATAATATACACATCCAATCCCGCCTTCAAAAGAGAAACCAGGTCTGACACATGCCAGGGTTGCACAGCTCAGATTTAATGCCACCAAGTTACACCAAATAAACGACGCGGTATCCACTCCATCAGCCCCAGGCAGACGCGTTTCGGCGGATGCCTTCTTCAATGCCGGATATTTGCTGAGAGTCCCAAAAGGTCAGTTAAAAATCACGCCGAGGAGTCCCATTGGCTAAAAGATGTAAAGACAGAAAGAGGACTGGGACAGTGCCAAAGTAAGTTCTCGCCTCTCTCTGTTGCCAAAGTTCCTCATACGTGGTGCAATCGGTCTCGCATAAAGTGGGCATGTATGTCCAAAGTCCTGAGCCAGGTATAGTAACCCGCCCTGCATCCAATAATGCCTTTGATCAACTTGCCTCCTTAAAATTGCGGGACCGCAACGGTGGATTCCATCTTTGCCAAGCAGCCTACTCAGCAGTCAATCTGCTCCCTCTCCCCGATACCTTCACACAATCCAGGCCGGGGGGGCGCCGCGTTGTGCAGTACATACACGGGAACCAAAGAATTTTGCCGGCATACACGGAGCACCTGAACGAGGGGCGTGCCAGAAAGCGGAGCCGACCTCCGCTATGTATCCACATCCAATCCCGCCTTCAAAAGAGAAACCAGGTCTGACACATGCCAGGGTTGCACAGCTCAGATTTAATGCCACCAAGTTACACCAAATAAACGACGCGGTATCCACTCCATCAGCCCCAGGCAGATGCGTTTCGGCGGATGCCTTCTTCAATGCCGGGTATTTGCTGAGAGTCCCAAAAGGTAGTTTTCGCGGGGCTCAGTTAATAATATACATACACATATATTTACATAATAAGCCTGTGGCTAATAATTCTATTGTGTGCCTAATTTAGCGTGTTGTTCCCCCATCCACCGCCCCATTTATATTTCATACAACATTATCAACTACAGTTCATTATTTCATCCGTATATTTCATCCATCTGAACTAACTTCAGAAGCTTAGTCATGAACCTGATGATTTTGGTCTATCCAAATTATCCAGGAATTCTTTCGCCTTGATTTCCGAAGAAAAAAAGAGCGTCTGACCTTCCCAGTAAATTTTCAATTGTGCTGGATTAATTAAATATGCTTGGATATTTTTATCCTGGAAGGGCTTGATCATTTGCCTCAATCTCCACCTCCTCTCCACTGTAGCATGACAAAAGTCGGGGCGCACAAAAAAGGACACCCCCCCACTTGATCTTTTTGACTCGGGCCTGGCTTTTTCTGCAATTGCCTGGCGAAGCAGAAAGTTTCCAAGATAGACTAGAATCGCACGGGGCCTTGAATCTTCTTTCAGTGGATACCTTGGCTTAAAAGGGGTGCGGTGAGCCCGCTGAACTTCATGCGACCAGTTCCAATCAGTAAGTTCCGGAAATGCATATTTAAATGTCTCGATTATGTAAGCCCTAGTGTCCGATCCCTCGCTTCCTTCCGGGACCCCCAATATGCGAAGATTATTCCTCCTCTGCCTATTCTCGTGGTCCTCCAGCTTCCATTGAATGTCCTTCAACTGGGCGTCATGTTCTTCCGTCTTTGCTTGAGCGCCTGTAAGATCTGACTCTGCCGTAACCACTCTAGCCTCCAGTTCAGACATACGATCCCCAATGATATTACATGATTTGGCGAGTTTCCTGACGACCCCTTGCATCTTTCGCATAGCAGACTGCGCTTTCCGGCTGTCCTGACGTGTCTCCTCTCTGTGCATCAATATTGCCTGGTATATAGCATCTAATGATGGGGAATCTTGATTAACTACTGTGTTGATCTCACCTAAGGGGGAGCCTGCCAGTTGAGAGTGGACAGAGTATAGTCCCAGTTTAGGTCTTTGCCTCCCAGTCTTTGTGTATTGGATTTCCGTCTTCGTTTCCGGGCTGTGCGAGCTTGAGCTCCTTCGCTGCCTTCCAGATCGGTTTCAATACTACTACGATCAGAGGAGGAGTCAAGACCATCCTCTGACCATCCTGCCCCTTCAGAAACTGAGAAGAAACAATCGCTGGGCTCTTTATCGGGGTCTGCTTTGTTAATTTTTTCCCTCTCCTCTTCGCCTTGCTGCTGATTGACTGATGTTAGTACCACCGGTTGGTTACTTTTGCTTTTATTTTTGCTTCCTGACTTTTCTGCGGCGGTTTCTGCCTGAGTGGATTCATTATTCCTTGATACAGCTTGGGCTGCCACTTGAACCTGACCTTCAATCAGATTCACACCCCCACTGTTTGAAAGCTCATCGATGTCTGGGGGCCCTTCTACATCCCCCCCCATTTGAGCACAGTCTACTTGAAGGTTCTGCTGAATAACATCTGAATCCATGAGCCTACCTTTAACCGTCTCACTCAGCGAAGCCCCTACCGACACCTCAGCTGCTGCAGACACTTCAGCTGCCGTCTGCTGTTGGGGAGAGTCCGTTCCTGTCTTTGTGTTCATTTCAGCGGCTTGCCTGTCTGCTGGCAGTCTACTGGCTCCTCCGCCACCCGACGGGACCTCTCGAGACCTCTGAAGCAGGTCTATCACTGTGGGGCCAGCGGGACGCTGTTTACCCATAACCCCGCCTCTCCTCGCTTCTCTGATAGCACCTCAGCCTGCTGGAACTGCGGCTGCGTCTGGGTCCGGCGTCCGCGCGCGGAGCCGGCTCTGCGGGAACCAGCTTCTCTGCCTCCCCTGCGGGATCACCCCGTGTCTGCCGAACTCCTCCAGCTCCTCCCGCTTTGGGGACAGCTCCTGGGCCTGGATTCTTAGGACCCATCGCGTTGAGAGGCCAGGTCCGCCAACACCAGTCTGCTCGCGGTAAGTACTGCCTTACCAACCTTAAAACCAACAGGTCGAGCCTTAATCGATCCGCCCACATACAGCAGTGACAGGATCGAGAGCAAAGCCTGGGGGACATCAGTTTTGTTAATCCACGCTAAATGCGTCTACTTTCCATTGTGTACCGCAGGTCCTTCACACTGCACTTGCAGCCCTTCGGTCCGCGCTGCTACCGGCCTCCTAAGCGGCCGCCATCTTGCTTCCGCCCCCGTTCGTTTCTTTATAAATTCCATTGCCATCAACTCTTCAACTAATTGGTCCATCGACCAAGTAGATGAAAAGTCGATTATTATTTATTCAGACATGTGAATATTCAGTATGATTAAAGTTAGAACCTGAATAATCAAGAGTGAAATTAAGGCAAAGTTAACAAACTTGACCCCAGCGCATCAGGGATTAGGGTGAATGTGTATGGGCCAAAGTACGTAATGTCATTGAATATTTATCCCTGATCAATTTCTTGGGTTCGCGCTGGATCGAGTGCATTTGGACAGAGTACAACAGCATAGAATTCAGCAGCATACAATGCAGCGTTGTAAAATACAGCGGCGTAAATTAGAGAGGTGCATAGAGTGCAGTGGTGTAGAGTGGAGCGGTGCAGAGTAGAGTGAAATAGAGTGCAGTGGTGTAGAGTAGAGTGGTGTAGAGTGGCATAGAGCACAGAGGTGTAGAGTGGTGCAGAGTGGAGTGGCGGAGAGTTCAGTGGCGAAGAGTGCAGTGTTTCAGAGTAGAGTATCGTGGAGTGCAGTGGTGTCGAGTGGCATATAGTGCAGCGGCATGGAGTAGAGTGGCATAGAGTAGAGTGGTGTAGAGAGCAGTGGTGCAGTGACGTAGGGCCAGATGTACGACCATTTTTGCATGCGCAAACGGGTTTGCGAACCCATTTGCGCATGCAAAAACAGTATGGGGAATGTACAAACCCTATTTTGCGACTCGCAATTTTTTGCGACTCGCAAAATAGGGTTTTGCGACTCGCTATTAGGAAGGGGCGTTCCCTTCCTAATAGCGAGCGCAACCCTCTGTAAGAATGTTTTGCGTCTGCAATTACGGGCGCAAAACACTCGCAAATTACCACCCTCTTCAAGAGGGTGGTAATGGGGTTGCAAAAGGGAAGGGGTCCCCAGGGGACCCCTTCTCCTTTGCAAATGCGGGGGGAATATTTTTTAAGGGCAGGCAGTGGTCCCAGGGACCACTACCTGCCCTTAAAAAATTAAACGAAAACGTTTCATTTTTTCTTTTTAAATGCATCCCGTTTTCCTTTAAGGAAAACGGGCTGCATTTAAAAAAAACTGCTTTATTTAAAAGCAGTCCTAGACATGGTGGTCTGCTGAGCCCAGCAGGTCACCATACCTGGGAGGGCCTGCTATTCCCAATGGGGTCGCAAATTGCGAGAGGCTCATTAATATTCATGAGCCTCTCTATTTGCGACCCCATTGGGAATCGCTAACAGTGTGAAAAACACTGTTGTACATTGGAAATAGCGCCTCGCAAATTGCGAGTCGCAAAAAACCCACAATTTGCGAGGTGCTATTTCCAACATCGTACATCTGGCCCATAGAGTGCAGTGACGTAGAGTGCATTGGCGTAGAGTGCAGTGGCGTAGGGTGCAGTGGGGTAGGGTGCAGTGGCGTAGGGTGCAGTGGTTTAGAGTAGAATGGTGAAGAGTGCAGTGGCATAGAGTGGAGTGGTGCAGAGTGGAGTAGAATAGTGTAGAGTAGATTCTTTCAGAGTAGAGTGTAGTGGTGTAGAGTGTAGTGTTGTAGTAGAGTGCATTGACATAGAGAATAGTGGCATAGAGTATAATTGTGTATAGTACAGTGGTGTAGATTGCAGTGTCATAGAATGCAGTGGTGCGGAGTAGCTTAGAGTGGCGTGCAGAGGATTGCCATAGAGTGCAGGTGCGTAAAGTGGGGTGGTACAGAGTAGAGTACATTGGCGTAGAGTGTATTGGCATAGAGTTCAATGGCGTAAAGTGCAGTGTTGCAGAGTGGAGTGGCGTAGAGTGGAGGGCGCATAGTGTGGAAGCACACTGCTATTACAGACGACACATTTTCAACTGAAATGATTATTACATTTGCACAGACATACCATTTTACTAATAAAACTATACAACATACATACGATAGTGTGTGGAAATTGCATCACCTAGTGTATTGATTTGTTTTGATCATATTAAAATATGTTTCCAACAAACTTAAAAATTACCAAAACGTTTGCTTCATTTTTGCTTTCCTAATTCTGATATATTCTGAAATACTTACACAGTTCATTTAAATGTTGTGTGCTAGAAAAATACCCTTTCCTACCCCCAGTCTCCTGCAAGATTGTCACATAAATCCTTTCACTTTGGAGTCAGAGAAAGAAAAGTAAACACCAAGCTCTCTCAAGACAGAGCCTGACATTTGACCTCTGTCTTTGAATGCAAAGCAAATTTGACAAGATAAGATCAAGATTTACAAGCCTGTTTACAGAAAGGAGCACTGGTGGAATAATGCAAGAAGAGTTAGTGTGAAAAGGCTTTGCTCCTTGGAGGGATGAACTCAAGCTGGACAGCCTAAAACAAAGAAAGCCAGCAAATAGAAAGTCAGAAAATGTGGGTTACAAACTGCAAAGCCAATGGTAAGCAACTGGTGGGAATGCTTTCCTAGGGAAGCTTTCAGAATGTCCCCAAGATGTCTTTAGCAAAGCAGACAGTGCAGCTTCGACCTAAAAAGGACCATCTTGTATCTGGAACTGTGCCCTCTGGAGAAACGGCAGTGCTGAACCTGTCAATTGTATGTATGTTGTTTTTTCCCATTTGATAGTCAGTCCGGATGCTTCACTGTATATTTCCAACATGTATGTCAGGCGTGGCAAGGAAACCTGTGGACGCTGTAGCTATAAGAGCATTTTGGTACTTGTATGTTCCAACTTGCTACTTTCTTAAAACAACAGAGATTGGTCATATTCATTTGTCTTTTGATATATTTGTTTTTATAATTCAGTATTGTTGAGCATGGCCCACGGGACTTCTACTTTAGCCTTTCTCATTTCAAACAACACTTGATTGTCTCTGTTTCCACAACTCGTTCACATATTGAAAACGTTTTCTAATTTTTCATCTGCCGCTTGCATTTTTCTCTCTAGGCACCATAACTACCATGAGGTTTCCTGCATCTCATTCTCGTCTGGAAATGTTGTTGTTTTCTCTCGTCATGTGGACATACCTAATTTCGAAATCTTAATATATACGTGAGAATTACGGGGCATATTAGCAAGACCCGCGATAAAATTATCGCCGTTTTAGCGGCAGGAAACTGCCGCTAAAACGGCGATAATGGACTTGCTAATATGCGTTATAGAATTCCAATAGAAGCCCAGGTTAGATGTGCAGGACATCTAACCTGGGCTTCTATTGGAATTCTTAACGCATATTAGCAAGCCCATTATCGCCGTTTTAGCGGCAGTTTCCTGCCGCTAAAACGGCGATAATTTTATCGCCGGTCTTGCTAATATGCCCCTACGTTTCCTCAATGTCTTATTTACTAGCAATCTCTTCCCTTTCATTCTTCTCTCCATTTTTCACTCCAGCTTTTAAGCACGGACTTGCTAAGTACTGTTATGTTGAAGGCTGTCTGAATTTCTGCTTGTGACTAACTGTTTTGTAGCAAGTGGCTTGTGCCAATTACCAGAATACCAGTCAAATATCAAAATCGGCATTTTTAACAATTAAGTTATGGATTTGCTTTGCTGTTCAGATATCTCTTCATTGACCCCCCTAACGCGATTAAAGAGATGCTTCAAAATCTGCTTTTGGGTTTCTGAGGTTGGTAGCTCTTACAAATATCCTGCATATTACTTTGTTTGTCAAAATATAACAATTTTCCCTTTATAGTTTAGCGTAATCAGAACAGTGCTTTATCTGCATTGCTTTCTTAAGCAAAAACACCCTTTCTAACTCTAAAAGGTTCGGCACATGCTCCCCTCAATTCTGCATGTTTTATAAGACGTATGATTTTGTTACAAATTAATTATGTATTATTCACATGGATTAAATTAAATAGATTGATTAATATGATTTATGAATTAATACATTGGTTAGAAATGTGATTATATTGTAAATTAACAGTGTCACGATTTAATAATTTTCATGTTTCAAAGCGCCCTAAGTAAAGATAATAATGTTGTCTCCAAAAAATCACTTAGATTCCTGGATATGGTTTATCTAGATGGCAATGCCAAGCTTCAGGCCAGCATCACAAACAGTGAAAGGCTGCAGTAGCACAGAAGTCCCCAGCAGAGGCGTAGCATTGGGGAAGTGGGGGTGTTTGAGGTGTTGCACCCCCCTAATAAATGTATTCTGTAGTAAATAGATGGGTACAAGTGCTTTAAGTCATGTATGGTGAGGTGTTTGTCGTATTTCACTTGGGATTTTTACATACACATCCTGACAAAACCACACACACGTTCTCATCTCTGTTTTTAAGGTCTTAAAATTGATTATTTTACAAAATATGGAGTTATATGTATACCTCACAATCTAAACTTCTCTCCTTCCTACTGCTCCTTAAGGCCCCTGTTGTATTGTTAACTAATAAAGTTATGCGTCGGATGTTTTGTAGTAGGCCATGTGTTGTAATCTAGCAACGTTATGTAAATAGATGGTGGAACGTTGTGTCCTAGTCAAGCCAGCACTGGCAGTTGCTGAACTGGTTTTGCCAGGGTTAGTACACGTATATTCATAAGAGATAATAAGCAAGAAAAGAAGAAATTGGAGGAAGTGTCTTCTTTTCAATGACGACAGAGGATGGTATTTACCACACGAAGACCAACCCTGAGTAAAGGGGGCAGACAGCAGTACTCGTTGGAGAGATGACCAACGTGAATAGTGGAGTAGGGAACCTGTGGTCAACTTCTGGACGGGAGGAGTGTGCTGTGTTGGCAAGTAGAAGAAGCGCGGGCTGTGGAGAGGATTTTTTTAAAATGTGTCTTCAAGTTATTCAGCTACGAGGGAAAGTGCAGAGTTGCGTGTGCATCTGAAAGCATGAGCGCGGCACTCCACGAGCGACGAGTGCATCGGTGCCTGGCAATGGTTTCTGTGGCAGGGCAGAGTTGGCTGCCACGAGCAAGGAGTGCATTAGTTGCCAGGCAACTGTGTGAGGCAGTACGGTAACTGTTGCTGAAAGGCAATACTAGTGCAGCAGAGACGGCTGCTTGGCTGACGTAGTGCCCGCAGTACCATGTGAGATGCATCTGGCAGTAGAGCACGCCATTTAGCTTATGTGTCAAGTGCTGCAGTTGGGTCATAAGGAGTGACCTGCACCGCATCAGGAAAGGCGTGTGCATTAAAAATATATATAAACTCAAGGCAAGTTTTTACCGGTCTGCTGAGCACTATTGAGAGGCATCTGATTGTTGTGAGGGCTGTCATGTGACCTGTGGAGCAAATCGGATGTTGGCAGCTGAGTTGGAAGCCTGGGAAGCATATTTTGGAAAAAACTAGACTGCTAACGTACTGCTGAAAGGCCTGTTCTTATAGACTGCTAACATATTGTTTAAAGACCCATTTCTTCTACAGTGTGCACTACGGTGGTTGCATTTATTTTGTTAGTTTGTTTCTTTCCTTGAGTTTGGACAGCAGTGACTACATTATTTGTTTTACATTTGTGGAGTAACAAAAAGGTGTAGTTTGTTGTGTGGTGTGGGTGTGTTGTGGTGAACCATGCAGGCCATTGCAGCTCCGCCTGTTTTCCTAAATGCCCCAGGGATCCTAGTTTGCCAAGGGAAGATTGACAAGATGTGTTCGAGACCTATTTCGAAGCTTTAGGGGAGGCCATGTTTATAGCCAAAAGGAAGCTGGCGTTGTTGAAACATAGTCAGGGAGTAGAGGGGAGGAAGGTGAAGACTCGTCCCTGCGGAAGTGTTGACACTGAGAACAATGGAGAGTCGGATGAGGAGGATGTATACAGTATTGCTATGAAAGCATTAGAAGTTCACTTTGGAAAGAAAATCAGTGTAATGGTGGAGCGTCACAAATTGTTTTCATAGGCACAGGCTTCGAGTGAATTGATAGACCAATATGGAAGGGCATTGCTACATTAGCTGTCATGTGTAATTTCTGTCACCTTCATGAGGAGATAATAAAAGATTAGTTGATAAATCGTACAAGAAATATGAGGGTGCAAGAAAAATTGTTGAGTTTGAAAGATCCGTTGCTTGAAAAAGCCTTTGGAGCTGCCAAGGGTATAGAGGATACTTTACGTTATGTGAAAGAGTTAGAGAAAAAAGGAGGTGATGAAGCAACTGTACAAGTAATACAAAAGGAGGATAGGTACAAGAAGGTGGGAAAAAACAGTGAAGGAGAAAAGAGAGCATGTTACAGGTGTGGGAGCATAAGACATGTGACATCTTCAAGCAATTGTCCTGCTATGAAAGGTAAATGTTTTAAATGTAACAGAATTGGGCATTTTTCAAAGGTGTGTAATCAAAGAAAGTTTCAGGGTAAAAGTATTGTGAAATGTGTACAAAGTAACACCGGAAAGGTTGAAGAAGGCTCATCTGATGATGACATTGAGGTGCTAATGTTGGATGATATTTCTAAAAGTGTTCATGATACAGAATTCATAATGGAGGGAATGTGCGGGGACAATGTGAATATGTTGGATGATAAGGAATATAGTTCTCCTAAGTGCAGTGTGTCAATTAATGGAGTTCAAGTACAGATGTGGGCAGATTCATGTTCGCCGTACACGCTAATTGATCAAGGGACCTGGGAGAGGGTAAGAAAAGAAGCGTTATCTACAACCAAGGTGGAGTTAGTGGGTTAAGGGGGAAACAAATTAACTGTTATTGGCTGTTTCCAAACCAAATTGTCTTTTAAACACAGAGAGATCATCTGCTGCATGTATGTGGTAGAAAAAGGGCAATGTCTACTAGATTGGAGGGAACAAAGAGCTTTGAATATTATATTAGATCCTAACAATGTGGAACAAATGCTAGCGGTAGTCCATGGTGATGCTGAAATATGGAAGAGTGAGTTTCTAAAGTTGTTCGGGAGTGAACTGGGGTGTTTAAAGAAGTTTTCTCACAAAATTGTGCTAAAGAAGGGTGCTGTTGCAAAAGTTCATAAAGTAAGAAATGTGCCTGCGGTACTGAAAGATGCATTGAAAGCAGAATTGACAAGGTTATTGGGATTACGGTTGATTGAATACATTGAAGCATTGGATTGGCTACGTCTGGTTGTGATTGCCCGTAAATCAAATGCAAGCATTAGGATGTGTGTGGACTTAAGAGAGCTAAATGATAATATATGGGAGGAACGCCATCCTATTCCTAACATCAATGAATGTTGGCCGATGTTCAAGGGGGAAAAGTATATGCGACACTTGATCTATCAAGTGCATACCACCAGATAATGTTGCATCCAAAATCGAGGCATTTGACCTCACTCATAACATCAGAAGGAGCATTTCAGTTTGCACGTATGCCGTACGGGCTTGTATCTGCTTCGTCAGTGGTTCAAAGGGTTATGAAAAAAATTACTGGGCGAGGTAGAAAATGTACGATTTTTCCAAGATGACATATTAGTGTGAGCTAAGGACAAAGTGATGCAAGATGGGCTGCTGAGAAAGGTGTGTGCAATTTTGGAAGAAAAGCTGGACTCACAGTTGAAGTAAATAAGTGTATGTTTACGCATCAGTGGTGTGGAGTACCTAGGCCACATCATACCGTATGAGGGGATTAAACCCAAGCACAAGCTGATGGAGGCTATTGAGAATGCACCATACACAATGGATAAAGACCAATTGAAGTCGTTTCTAGGCTTAGCAGAATATTTTGCCAAACTTGTCATAGGGTTTGCAGATATTGCAAAGCCCTTGCGTGTGTTGATGAGAAAAGGACAAAAATATGAATGGACAAAGGAGTGCCAGTTGGCATTTGATGACATTATGAAAAGTATTGTAAATGCGGTTGAGCTCAAACCTTTAGATTTTGCGTGACTATACCATTGTGTCCATTGATGTCAGCATGCATGGATTGGCGGCAGTACTGATGCAAGTAAGAAATGGGAAGGAAAGAGTAGTGGCATTTGCATCAAGAATGTTAAAGGGGCAGAACTAAATTATTCTATGATTGAAAAGGAAGCGTTTGCCTGTTGGAGGGGAGTCCAGCATTTCAGAAATTGTGTGTGAGGAAGAATGTTCGAATTGTAGACTGATTACAAACCTTTGGTTGGTGTGTTTACAGCGAAAGGGGCGAGCGGATATTCCCCAAGAATATCAAAGTGGATATATAGATTACAGCAATACACGTTTACGGTGAAGTATGTCCCAGAAATTTCAAATGTGAATGCTGATTGTTTATCGAGATTACCAGTACAGACAGGCAATGAAGAGGAAGAATGGATGGTGCCAACATTATGGACACGAAGGCCAATGCTGTGTCTGAAAGGGAATGTAAAGAGGTGATCGCAAGGAATACAGAAATGCAGATTATTATGAAAGTTTTACCCAATGAGTGGTCAAAATTGGAAGAAGATATGAAGGAATTGATGGATTATAAAGAAGTATGGTCTGAGTTGTCATACCAAGAGGGTATCAGAAGAAGAAGTGACAGGTTTGTGGTGCCATTGGAGTAGAGAGAAAGATTGTTGGAGGTTCTGCATGAAGGTCATGGAGGTATGTTTGGGATGAAAAGAAAGGTAAGGGAGGATTTTTGGTGGCTGGGAGTAGATCGAGACATTGAAAGATATGTGAGAAATTGCATGAGTTGTTTGTGTAGTGACAAAAAGCATGTGATAAAGGAAACACCTGTGGTCTCTATTTCATTCCCATGAAAGCCATGGCAAAATGTGGCTACGGACATTAGTAGACCGTTTAAGTTGGAAGAAAGTGGGAAAAAGTTTGCTATAGTAATAATGGATTATTGTTCAAAATGGCCCGGAAGTGAGTGTGGTGAGTGATGTGAAATCGTGAATGATAAAGGAGTTTTGTGAGGAAGTATGGAGAAGAAAAGGTTATCATGAGAAGCTGGTGATGGATAATGGGCCCTAGTTTGTATCGGAGAAGTTTGAATTGTACTTAGCACAGAATGGGGGAAAGCATGCTAAGACGGCAGCGGGACACCCTCGCAAAAACAGACCAGTGGAAAGATGTAATAGAGTGTTGAGTGAAAATGCACAGTTGTCATTACAAAATGTGTTATCGTGGAGAGAGGAGTCAAAAAAACTTATTGTGGAGCTATTGCACTACACCGCATTCTACAACGATGGAAGCATTGTTTGCGTTGCTGAAAGGACGAAACCATGCACCAAGGCTTTGCCGGGCCGGATGGGAAAAATGGGTAGGAAAAGAATAAATTAAATGGAGTTGTTGGAAAGGGTACGGTGTAAACAAATGGAGTATGCCAAGGAGGGCAGAGAGAGTACCAGCTGTACTGTTGAGAGTTGGTGCGTACCAAGCTGTAATGTTAGGAAGGGAATGTCTAAGTGGTCCAGTCCTAAGTGGATTGTGGAGGTGAAAAAATTCAGTGTGGTGTTGGAGGATGGGAAAAGAAGGAATCTGAGGAGTGTGGTTAAGTGTAGTGAGGCGGAAGTGGAAAAAATGGAAGGGGAGCAAGGGGAGTGAGAGTCAAGGGGAAGGAAATGTGAGGAAAAGAGGTGAGAGTTTTGGAAAGGAGGAAGGAAGAAGATGTGAGGGCGGCTTGGAAGAAAGAAAGAGTGGTAGGAGTATAAAATTGCCTGGATATTTGAGGGAATATTCGTTGCTGTAAAATTTGGAGCTGTAAGATAATATGCTGAATAAATGATTGTATATAGTTCTGCTAAGCAGAAAAACATGTATGTTGGAAAGGGAGACATGTTGTATTGTTAAATATTAAAGTTATGCATTGGATGTTTTGTAGTAGACAATGTGCTGTGACCTAGCAACTATGTCAATAGATGGTGGAACGCAGAACGTTGTGTCCTGGTCAAGCCAGCACTGGCAGTTGCTGAACTGGTTTTGCATTGCTTCGAGTATAATGGCTTTAACCAGCGTGATTGTTGGGAAATGTGTAGCTCACACCCATACCCCAGTTTTACTGACCAAGCTACACCCCTAGTCTTAACTCTAAATTATTTGCCTTCTGTAAGACAAGGCTTAATAATTCCAACATATCACTGCAATGAACAATTGTCTTAAAATATCCAATAATACACACTAAAAAGAAAAAAGTCGTTCAACCATACATTCACTCCTAAGGCTCTAACGTAACGGAGTACATGATTCACAAGGAAAGTCAGGAATTTTCTCACATAACATTACTTTGAGGTTTAGGGTAACTATGCAATGTTCTTGGAATTCACAATTGTAGAGCGAATGCTTGCATGCATATACCTCCTTTTACAGGTGTCCTAACCCTGTATTGCCAGCAGTCTGCCAGTGTACTCACATTGAAGATTGGCTAATTGGTGTCTTTTTTCAAATTTTTGTGATTGAAAACATAAGTTTGCATCTGAAAATTACTTTATTTGTGCTCCTAACTTTCACTAACGATGGTTGAACCACCAGGGCACAGTAGACATGGCCTCGCCACTTTGCAGCAAACCAACTTCTGGTGCAGAAATTGGCTATGCTGATGACATGAATTTAGGCCACCAGCTTTTCTCATGCCTGTTCCTGACATGCACACTGCACGTGACTTTAAGGCAGCCGACCTGTGCAGCCCTCTTCCAAAGTGCGGAGGATATCTGAAAAACCAGTCTTCAGCTTGACTTGTACCCTCATGCAGGTAAAGGCCTCTCCCAGATCCCTCTCTCCTCTGCTTGCTAACTGAGATTCTCTGTTATTCTCAGCCATGAGCCAGTGAGGCAGGATCCAGGACAGGACGTGTAGAAGTCCTCCTCCCGGGTGGTTGGGGCGGTCCTTCCATAGGAAGGACCACCCCAACCACCCGAGAGGAGGACTCGCCATCGCACATAAAAAACTCCCTCTGTCTCTCCACCTCGAGCGACGCTTTCTCCGCCGCCAAACACCTGCACTTCCAGGTCCAGACCAGCCCCAACTCCACACTCTGCGGCACCCTCGCCTACAGACCCCCCTGCTCCCATGCCTTCTTCGCCTCCACCATCACCGACCTCATCGCACCCCACGCCATTGCCTCCATGGACTACATACTCATCGGAGACCTAAACTTCCACCTCGACAACCCCAGCGACCACAACTCCACCACCCTCCTGGACAACCTCGCCAACATCGGACTGAAACAGCTCGTCACCACGCCGACCCACAAGGCAGGACACATCCTCAACCCCATCTTCGCAGGAGGAAACAGCATCCACTTCAGCCACACCACACAACCCCCATGGACTTCCTCATCGACAAACCCAAGCAGCCCAAACCCGCTCTGCGCCCCCGCGAAAGGAACTGGAGCAGAGTCACCGAGGAACAGCTCAACTCCACCCTCAACTGCGACACCCCCACCGCTGCAACCGACGCAAACCTCGCAGCCAAGGAACTTCACACATGGATCTCCAACTGCGCAGACAAGCTCGCCCCGCTAAGCAACTCCGACAGACAGTGCCCCAGGAAAGCCACCTGGTTCACCACCGACCTCCAGGAAACCAGACACACCTGCAGGCGCCTCGAAAAGCACTGGAGAAACAGCAAGACACTTGAAAACCACACCACCTACAAGAACGCCATGATGGAATACCACCAACGCATCAGAACCACCAAAAGAACCTTCATCCACAACAAAATCCTCACCAACTCCAGCAACTCCAAGGAACTCTTCAGCGTCATCCAGGAATTCACCAAGCCCCCCAGCGTAGCCACAGACATCACCCCCTCCCGGGACCTCTGCGACAAGCTCGGATCCTACTTCCACCTGAAGATCAAAAACCTCTATGACAACTTCAACGACCAAACACCTGACTCTGCAACAATCCCGTCCTCCGGCAACGCCAGCCAGCCCACCATCTCCACCATCTCCTCCTGGACACCTATCACGACCGAAGAGACCGCCTCAGCCATGAAAGGCATCCACTCGGGGGCCCCCACAGACCCCTGCCCACCACACATCTACCACCATCGCACCAGAATTACGGCGCACCATCAACGCCACCTTCAAGACCGGCACCTTCGCCGACGACTGGAAACGCGCAGAAGTCAGACCCCTGCTCAAGAAACCCACAGCAGATCCCACGGACCTCAAGAACTACCGGCCCATCTCGCTCCTCCCCTTCGCAGCAAAAGTCGCTGAGAAGACCGTCAACGCAGAACTAACAAGATTCATCGAAGACAACTCCATCCTCGACCCCTCTCAATCCAGATTCCGCAGCAACCACAGCACCGAGACCGCCCTACTCGCCGCCACAGATGATATCTGCACCCTCCTCGACCAAGGTCACACCGCAGCCCTGATCCTACTCGACCTGTCAGCAGCTTTTGACACTGTCTCCCACTGCACACTCGCTGCCAGACTACACGATGCCAGCATAGGAGGAACCACCCTCGACTGGATCCGTTCGTTCCTCACCACCAGAAGCCAAAGAATCAGACTGCCACCCTTCTTCTCCAAAAACCACGGAAATCAACTGTGGAGTACCCCAGGGATCATTGGTCAGCCCAACCCTCTTCAACATCTACATGGCCCACCTCGCCGCCATCGTCATAGTATCCTACGCCAATGACACCCAGCTCATCCTCTCCCTCACCAAAGACCCCACCACCACCAGACTCAACTTTCAGGAAGGAATGCAGGGCATCGCATCCAGGATGAGCAACAGCTGCCTGAACCTATACTCGAAAAAGACAGAAGTCCTCGTCCTCGGAACCACCCCATCAGCATGGAACAACACCTGGTGGCCCACCGCCCTCGGCAGCCCTCCGACCCCCACGGACCATGCCAGAAACCTTGGCATCGTACTCGACTCCTCCCTCTCCATGAACCGACAGGTCAACACCGTTGCCTCCAGCTACTTCAACACCCTCCGCATCCTCCGTAAGACTCTCAAATGGATCCCCCCCAAGTCAAGGTAGACAGTCACCCACGCACTCCTAACCAGCAGACTTGACTACGGAAACGCCCTCTACGCCGGCATGGACAAGTCTCTACTCCGCAAGCTCCAGACGATACAGAACACCGCCGCCAGACTCATCCTTGGCATCCCTCAACATGAGCACATCACCCAACACCTACTGAATCTCCACTGACTCCTCTTCGAGAAGAGAGTCACTTTTAAGATACTCACCCACGCCTACAAATGCCTCCACAACACCGGCCCCCAATACCTCAAAGAGAGAATCACCTTCCACGTACCCAAAAGAAACCTCCGATCCGCCAACCTCGCCCTCGCCGAAACTCCACGCATCCTCAGAGCAAGAACAGGGGGAAGAGCCTTCTCCTACATCGTGGCCAAGACCTGGAACAAGCTCCCAATCAACATCAGATGCGCCCCCTCCCTGAACACCTTCAGGAGGGCTCTCAAGACCTGGCTCTTCGACTGAACGGAACTGTCTGGTGCTGACAGGGGCGTAACAGAGGCCCCTGCGGTGCAGGGGGCCCCAAACCCGTCAGGCGGCCCCCATCCTGTCAGGTAGCCCCCATTCAGACCAAAGTCTAGGAATATTTGTGAGATATTAGAGACTCGGGCCCCATATCACAGTCTGCTGGGGGGGCGTATTGCATTACTCTACTGGGTGCTGCTGCTGCTGCACTGTTATTTACTGCAACAGCAATAAAGTGATAGGAGGATTGCTTCAATTAATTTCTGCCACTGGCAAACACTTGGGCGGCATTCTGGTTCATGGATTTTTTGTCCGTTTTGCCACTCTAAACTAAGCCCAGCCATATGGCAATGAGATCAGTTTTGATCCTGCTCCAAAAGGAACTGTCCAGACCTAACTCTAGGCCATGTATCTTCCAGATGGCTATACAAGCAAACCTGACTGATTTCGACCTGCTTGAGCCTTGTCAGTGAGGTATAGCTTGAGTCTCTTTCTACGGACAGCATGGGTCGCACTTCTGGGCATTCCTGTCCGACTTAAGGGTCTACTGCAACAACCACAAAATGATGGAAGGAATGCTTTGTATTAATATAAGTCACTTGCAATTGCTCAGGCCACATTCAATCCCTCGTTTTTTAACCACTGTGCCCCTCTGGATAGAGCCCATACATATGCAAATTATTCTTGGTTCTTTTTTCATATACAACCTGACCAGCCTGAACTGCAAGGTACAGGCTCCTCCAAATGGGATTAAATATAAACCCAGACTGTTTTTGGACTACTTAGTCCTCTTCAGTGAGGTATAGCTTGGTCCTATGGCACAGTGAGCACACCACCCACGTCTGGGCATACCTACCTCACTTATAGCATTTACTCCAACAACTACAATGTAATGGAAGGAATGCTTGAATTAATCTAGTCACTAACAATCTCTCGGGCCAGTTTCTGTTCAGAGGAGACTGGCCTGACAGTTTGGACTGTTCGTATGTTAGCAGGACATAGACTGCTTTGCCTAAACCTGGTTCCTGTCTGAGGTGGCAATGTGGGCAAAAAACGAATGGACTGGGATGTAGGAATGGACTGGGATGTAGGCTGTTACCAGTTGCTAAGAATAATTCCAACCATCACTTTATTGTTTAACTCATTGTAATGCTGTAGGTGTCATGGGCATACCCTGACGTGGGTCTCATGCTCAATGTGCCTCAGGATGCAAGCTATATCTCACTGATGAGGCCTAACTAGGCTGAAACCAGTCTGGATGGGGCCTCTCCCAGACCAAATTTTCAGATTGTTTCCTATCCACCCAGTGACATACCAGGGTATGTGATAAGTCCCATTCTTTGTAGAATGGCACCTTCAGCTCCACTGCAGCAGAGGCTGTACCTCTCCATCTAGGAGACTGATCTTTTGCTTCTACTTGGCCTTTGCCCATACCTAGGAGGAGCCAAGATCTAGTAGAAACCATTAGCTCTGGAACCCCTTGATATGTCCAGGCCTAGGGGCAAACCGCATGTCAAATGCTGGGTTCCAGGTAGAAACAAGTAGGGCTGTGGGGCGGTGGAGGTATTTGGCACTGGCAAGTAGACAAAGGCTCTCCCCTCAGAAAGTAAGCATCTGCATCCACAAGTGGCAGTCAGAAGTGACACACACCCATTCATAGGGAATTGGGAGCATGATGAACAGAAGTGGGAACTTTTGTTAACTTACAGGAGCCCAACAAGAAGCATATTCAAAGTGAAAGCCAACCACCGTCAGCAAATGGAAGCACTGAACTAGTCCCGTCTTGTAATGTAACAATCCAGCCATTTGCCATGGGTTATGTTAGCTTGATAGATACATACGCAGGCAATAAAGCAAAGTAAACATTGAATATTATTAGTATGTAGAAATTAAATTGGGAGAAATGCAAGAAATTCTAATTTCTGACAAAAGTGATTATTCTCAATTATACACCTCAGTGTTGTACTTTTATTCCTGAAAGTCACTATGTTGAGGCAGGTTACTTTTAATCAGAACTGGTGTTTTAGATGATAAGAATTACTACCCACAAGGACACACGAAAACGAAAGTCAGTGAGCTGGCTATTTAGCAAACACAGTGTGCAGCAACCTCACAGAACGTTGTGTCACAGCCATTTCATACGGCTGGATTTAATGGTAGTGGGTCTAATTTGCATTCAGTGCCAGTCTTGCAATCTCGTTGTTGACCTAGAAACCATTTTCTCTAGATGTGATCTAATGTGCAATTTTTATGACCCTTAGATTTTAACAATGAAAGCAAACTTTGATATGACAGTGAGGCTTATGCTTCAAAATATGCTGCTTAAAAATGATGTAATCCAGCACAAGTATATTATTGTGGTCTTCAAGTTAATGAATAGCGAGGGTATCTTGAAAAGACTGAGAAACCATGTTACAAGTCTTTTTATTCAGATCACCATCCTGAGTGTGGAATTGAGAACCCAAAGTTTGTCCTTTCTTATTTTATTACAATATGATATAAACATTCTTATACTTGACTGGAGTCACACAGAAGTCATACTTCCGACTCGAATGGTGGTCAAAAAAGAAATTTTGAGACTCGAAATCTGCCGGATCCGTCTCTGTAGATAACTAGACACAGGATTTTAGTAAGCTGGCAACTTTATAATAATCCATTTTCATGAGTAGAAATTGTCCAGGAAAATGCAATTCCATGTATTTATACTTTTTTCTTATATCAATATCAACAAGAGAGTGAGAAATTTGGGAGGCTAGTCCACTTCCCCTGGTAAATCAAAGCATCAACAAGGACTGGCCATCCAAGGAATGATCAATTTGTGTCCGAAGGAAACCATTCGGTTTTTTAAAAGAACCCTCACCCACCAACCTAGTTGGTGGCATGCTTTATCATCGGGTTCCCACCCAAGGCGCCGAGTGCACCTTGGGTGTGCTACGACGCCTGAGCTACAGCGGAGCGGGTTTTTTTTGGTGGTGAGGTGAGTGTAGTGATTTAAAACTGTCTATAAGGTCCCCCTCAACAATGAGTAAATTTAATAATGCGGCCCTATGGCAGGGTTAAAAGTAAATTAAGGCAGATACCTTGCGAGTTTGGGTTTAACTCATGTATCCAAAAAAAGGGTCTACATGTTTCAGCCAGTAGATTCCATTAGCTGGCTTTCATCAGGACCAAAAATATTGTGAAAATAGACTGGGGTGAAGTCCTCAGTCTAAGGGTGAAAAAAGGTGCGCACACACTAAGGTGCGAAAAATAAGTAAAAAAACACATTCGCTTTCTGTGGTTGTTTACCTGTAAGAGAAATAAAGTAAAGACACAAACGAAAATCATTAAGACACACATGAGACATAGAAACACATATAATTGATGATCCATGCTTGCACTCACGTGTGCATCATATAGCGTCCGATTAGATCAAAATGATCCTAGTTGTGAGGACAAATCATACACCCATGCGTGCATGGCATCAGCATATTAAATTCTTTTTTGCATATAGGTTTTGATGGACTGTGGTGGTACCTTTAAAATGGAGTCTATCCCGTGTTTGTAATGAGGTGAGGGCGATATGATTGGTGGCTATATTAAGTTCTACTTAGTTCTGTAACAGAACAGTTAATATCTTTCTTAAGTCGCTAAATTTTATCGCGACATGGATCCCGGGGAGGGAGCAGTGCCTGTAGTCAAACACTGAAGACAAAAAGAGAAAATGAAAAGTGAAGATTCCCATAGCTGGCTATCGTATTGACGCCGTTTGCCGGTAGAGGAGACCGGGGGCTCTTTACTCACGTCATCAAGGTCTGCTGCCCACCATCACTACCTATTGCGGCCTGATAACGGGGATCCTGAAGATGATGGTGCTGCTCCTTTGTTTTCATTTATGTGCCGGCAGAGCGGGAAGCGTCCTCGCGTTCCGCGTCATCGTGACGTGTGGCACGGGGGCGTGGTCTCACTTCCCCGTACGTGCTTGGCAGCGTAAAAAGGACTGAAAAAAGACTGGCGCACTTATTTGTGGTGCGAAAAGAGACTATTCCTAACTTATATACTGGTTTAGTAAAGGAAGGTTTATCAAAGTGTTTGTGTGAGTAGTATTATAATTGTGACCAAGTACTATTTATGAAAGGGAAATTTTGAAAAGAAAAGGGGGGAAAAGGGAGAATAACCCTTTTTTTTACAGTGATCCCGGAGGGCACCCTTCATTAAATGTTCAAAATCAGCAAATATGCGGCAGTGTGTCAGTTGTGTAATTGAATATTCGACAACCAATCTTTGACCAACTTATATTCAAATTATTCTTGGTTACAAAGGAAAAATAACGGAGAGTCATTATTTAGTGTGTTAAATCAATGGTAAAGCATGGAAAGTATCTATGAGTGTGGTTAGTTGTCCGCACTCAAGTTATGTCCAGGTTAAAGAGTTCCACGGGATGTTGTCATTCAACCCCTGTTTGTGGGTTGAAAGGCGGTAAATCCAGCGTTGTTCTTTGTTTAGCAGTATCTTCTCCGAATTCGCTGATGTGTTGTCGACCTGTTCGATAATCACCCATTTGATGTCATTGGGTGTATGCCCATTTCTTAAAAAATGATCCATCATCCTTGTTGTATTGTGTTTGCAACGAATGTTGCTTCTGTGTTCTCCAATCCTTATCTTGATTTTCCTGCTGGTCATGCCAATGTACCTCAGGTGACATGGGCATTCAATCAAGTAAACCACATGAGTTGAATTACAATTTGTATGTTTTCTTAGTGACCAAGTTTTTCCTGGTTCCAAATTGAGTGTTTTTGTAGCTGATGTAAGGTGACATATACTACAATTTCTGCATGGGTAGTGGCCAACTACGCTTGGGAGGCCCCATGCATTTAGTACTGAGGCTTCTCTTGATGTTGTATTGTTTCTGGGACATGTTGAGATCAGTCTGTCCCTCAAACTGTTAGCTCTCTTAAATGAAAATAGGGTTTTTTCCCACTTTAATTTGCCAGTATTGAGGATGTTCCAATTTTTGTTAATGATTTTAGTCATTTTGTTGGAAATGGTGTTATACGTTGTGACGCACGTTAGAGGTATTGCTGTTTTCGTTGTTTGTCTATCCTCCAGTAGAGAGTCTCTATTTTGATTTGGGCTCTTTTTCTTGAGGTCCCGATTATTTTCTGTGGGTAGCCTCTATTTCGCAGTTTCTCAGAAAGATCTTTGGATTGGGTGCGAAAGTCTTCAATGTTGCTACAGTTTCTCCTAATTCAGAGAAATTGACCATAGGGTAAATTCTCTCTCAAGGAGCGAGGATGAAAACTCTTGAATTGTAAAAGCGTATTCCTTGAAGTGGGTTTATAGAAGGTAGTTGTTTTAAGTAGGCCTTCTTTCGCCTCAATGGTTAGGTCCAGGAATGTGATGGTTTCCTTGTTAACTGTGCTTGTGAACTTGAGATATGGGTCCTGATTGTTGAGCCACGTTAGAAAGGCGGGCAGAGTTTCTCCTTGGTCGCCCCAAATCATCAGGATATCGTCTATGTATCTCTTCCAGAATTTGATTTGGTTACTAAAGGGGTTGGTGGTATTGAGAATGTGGGTTTTCTCAAAATCATAAACATAAAGCCCGGCCACACTAGGGGCAAATGTACTGCCCATCGAAGTTCCATTGGTTTGGATAAAAAATTCTCCCTCAAACTCAAAATAATTTTCTTTCAATGCTAGTGTGGCGCAATTGAGAGAGGAGAGGAGTGGAGAGCACTGAATAAACTACAGAGCAACGATACCATCATAATAAAACCGGCAGACAAAGGAGCGGCATAGTTATTCTGAACAAAACCGATTATATCACATGATACAAACGCATTTTAAACGACGACATTAACTACAAAAAAGATACATTCTCTAGTAGAAGAGGCGGAGTCAAATAACAGCATCTCCAAAAACGCTTATGCAGAAGTCGATGACTTATCTAAAAGACACCAAACACCTACTTGGTCTACTCAAAGACTTACCATTCAATTCGAGTAACAACACTCTCGCAAGCCTAGATATAGAGAGTCTATATACGAGCTTACCTCAGGACAACACCTTACAAGTCATCAAAAAGGTCCTGGAAGGGACCGCTTGGGATTTCATGACTCCAAAAGATTTTGTGATCAATTGCGCCCCACTAGCATTGAAAGAAAATTATTTTGAGTTTGAGGGAGAATTTTTTCTCCAAACCAATGGAACTTTGATGGGCAGTACATTCGCCCCTAGTGTGGCCGGGCTTTATGTTTATGATTTTGAGAAAACCCACATTCTCAATACCACCAACCCCTTTAGTAACCAGATCAAATTCTGTAAGAGATACATAGACGATATCCTGATGATTTGGACGACCAAGGAGAAACTCCGCCCGCCTTTCTAACGTGGCTCAACAATCAGGGCCCATATCTCAAGTTCACAAGCACAGTTAACAAGGAAACCATCACATTCCTGGACCTAACCATTGAGGCGAAAGAAGGCCTACTTAAAACAACCACCTTCTATAAACCCACTTAAGGAATACCCTTTTACAATTCAAGAGTTTTCATCCTCGCTCCTTGAGAGAGAATTTACCCTATGGTCAATTTCTCCGAATTAGGAGAAACTGTAGCGACATTGAAGAATTTGGCACCCAATCCAAAGATCTTTCTGAGAAACTGCGAAACAGAGGCTACCCACAGAAAATAATCGGGACCTCAAGAAAAAGAGCCTGAAATCAAAATAGAGACTCTCTACTGGAGGATAGACAAACAACGAAAATAGCAATACCGCTAACATGCGTCACAACGTATAACACCATTTCCAACAAAATGACTAAAATCATTAACAAAAATTGGAACATCCTCAATACTGGCAAATTAAAGTGGGAAAAACCCCTCTTTTCATTTAAGAGAGCTAACAGTTTGAGGGACAAACTGATCTCAACACGTCCCAGAAACAATACAACATCAAGAGAAGCCTCAGTACTAAATACATGGGGCCTCCCAAGAGTAGTTGGCCACTACCCATGCGGAAATTGTAGTATATGTCACCTTACATCAGCTACAAAAACACTCAATTTGGAACCAGGAAAAACTCGGTCGCTAAGAAAACATACAAATTGTAATTCAACTCATGTGGTTTACTTGATTGAATGCCCATGCCACCTGAGGTACATTGGCATGACCAGTAGGAAGATCAAGATAAGGATTGGAGAACACAGAAGCAACATTCGTTGCAAACGCAATACAACAAGGATGAAGGATCATTTTTTAACAAATGGGCATACACCCAATGACATCAAATGGGTGATTATCGAACAGGTCGACAACACATCAGCGAATTCGGAGAAGATACTGCTAAACAAAGAACAACGCTGGATTTACCACCTTTCAACCCACAAACAGGGGTTGAATGACAACATCCTGTGGAACTCTTTAACCAAGACATAACTTGAGTGCAGACAACTAACCACACTCATAGGTACTTTCCATGCTTTACCATTGATTAACACACTAAATAACGACTCTCTGTTATTTTTCCTATGTAACCAAGGATAATTTGAATATAAGTTGGTCAAAGATTGGTTGTCGAATATTCAATTACACAACTGACACATTGCCGCATATTTGCTGATTTTGAACATTTAATGAAGGGTGTCCTCCGGGATCCCTTTTCAACCCTTTTCTTTTCAAAATTTCCTTTCATAAATAGTATTTGGTCACAATTATAATACTACTCACGCGAACACTTTTATAAACCTTCCTTTACTAAACCAGTATATAAGTTAGGAATAGTCTCTTTTCGCAACACAAATAAGTGTGCCAGTCTTTTTTCATTCCTTTTTACGCTGCCAAGCACGTACGGGGAAGTGAGACCACGCCCCCGTGCCACACGTCACGATGACGTGGAACGCGAGGACGCTTTCCGCTCTGCCGGCACATAAATGAAAACAAAGGAGCAGCACCATCATCTTCAGGATCCCCGGTATCAGGCCGCAATAGGTAACGATGGTGGGGAGCAGACCTTGATGACGTGAGTAAATACCCCCCGGACTCCTCTACCGGCCAACGGCGTCAACACGATAGCCAGCAATGGGAATCTTCACTTTTCTTTTTGTCTTCAGTGATTGACTACAGGCACTGCCCCCTCCCCGGGATCCATGTCACGATAAAATTTAGCGACTTAAATAAGATATTAACTCTTCTGTTATGGAACTAAGTAGAACTTACTATAGCCACCAATCATATCACCCTCACCTCATTACAAACACGGCATAGACTCCGTTTTAAAGGGACCACCACGGTCCATCCAAACCTATATGCAAAAAAGAATTTAATATGCTAATGCCATGCACGCATGGGTGTATGATTTGTCCTCACGACTAGGATCATTTTGATCGAATCAGATGCTATGTGATGCACACGTAAGTGCAAGCATGGATCATCTATTATATGTGTTTCTATGTCTCACTTTATTTCTCTTACAGGTAAACAACCACAGAAAGTGAATGTGTTTTCTTACTTATTGTTTCGCACCTTAGCGTGTGCGCACCTTTTTTCACCCTTAGACTGAGGACTTCACCCCAGTCTATTTTCACAATATTTTTGGTCCTGACGAAAGCCAGCTAATGGAATCTACTGGCTGAAACATGTAGATCTTTTTTTTGGATACATGAGTTAAACCCAAACTCGCAAGGTATCCGCCTTAATTTACTTTTAACCCTGCCATAGGGCCCCATTATTAAATGTACTCATTGTTGAGGGGGACCCTATAGACAGTTTTAAATCACTACACTCACCTTACCACCAGAAAAAACCCCGCTCCGCTGTAATTCAGGCGTGGTAGCACACCCAATGTGCACTCGGCGCCTTGGGTGGGAACCCAATGATGAAGCATGCCACCAACTAGGTTGGTGGGTGAGGGTTCTTTTAAAAAACCGAATGGTTTCCTTTGGACACAAATTGATCATTCGTTAGATGGCCAGACCTTGTTGATACTTTGATATACTTTTTTCTTAGCCAAGTCAATCTATTTGTCTTCAAGTACATTCTGAATTTCTTTTTCCTTTTTTATGTGTGTGCCCATGTCTGTGCTTGTCACTGTAATGTCAGTGTAAATATAATCTGCACAGAAGGCTATGTGTAATGTTTTGTATAACCTTGCTTCTATGGCTATTCCAAAGAGCATTTTTATACTGTATGCTATCAATGAAGAGAGCGTTATGCTATGTTTGACCCCAATTTTATGTCTTTGCTGGTGCTATGTATTTTTACTGTTTTAATATGCGTGTCCATGTCTGCGTTTTTCAATGCGATGTCAAGGTCAATATAATGTGTACCGGAAGCTATATGTAATATCTTGATTTTGTATAGCCTTCCTGAAATTTCTATTACACTGTGAAGTGCTTTGCATTATGCTGTTATATCAAGGAAGAAAGTAGACTACTTAACCCTTGTGTTGTTTCTGTAGTGTTTACTTTAAAATACAATAAAATAATATGAAATAATTAAAGCTCAGTGGATTGCACAATCAGAACAGATATTATACATTTGCCCAAATGTCACATGTTCCGAATCCAACGTGGTCAACCCGTCATTCCTCATCCCAAGACAAATGAAATGGTTACCAGGCAAGACTGTGAAACAATGATTACACACATCTTATTCTATGTCATAATATTTTTTAGATTATTTATATTCAGTCCTTCCCGACTCTGCATTGTCACAATCTTCCCCCACTGCTTCCTTCTTTCATACTACCTTTTTAGGTCTCGCCTGAGCCAGCGCGCATGCGTTGCTCTGCAAGGCATTTTGTAAGGGCTTTAAACTCAAAACACACGCTCGTGCGTTTGCTTTTTTTTTAATCTCCCGCTATTGGCCTTTGCATGCGTCTTTCTAAGAAAGACAGCACACAATTGGCCCAAGGCGGGTGCATGTCCCGCCTTCCCTCTCCCCTGGCCTAGGGTGCTCGGGTGCGAGCAGCAGCGCGGCCGTGTGCCATCTGTTTGTTATTATCATTGGCGGCGCGCGTGTGCCCTACCCTCCATCTGCTGGCTGTCAGTATCAGACAGGCGACTGGGCTGATTTTAAAATGTTACATATTTATATGCAAGCCACAAGTTCCAAAATTGAGCAATCCATCCCAAAAGGTCATCATAGATCAGTTTCTCGTCCTTGCCGAAGTCCAGAACAAATACAAACTAGCAGCCGAGGAGGGATGGCGTCCGTATTCAGTCCAAGGTTCACGTCACCACTGGAGTAACTCAGAAACCAGGCGCACACAATGCAGAGCCCTGCTAAAAGCAAACAGTCTTTTTTATTAGTATTTAAACAATGTCATACAAACATGCCCAGTGTACAATTCTCCTTGTAAATAGCATTCCTGCTGTTTTTAACAAAAGGAGGTGCACCGAACATAAATGAGGTAGTCCGTTGATAATTTCTTTAAATTCTTCTTTTATTTCAAATTAGTTCATAAAAACAGCCAACGCGTTTCGTTCCCCAAAGATACAACTTTTTGGAACTTCATCAGGGCTGTAAACAAATAACATAAGAAATATATGTATATATAAAAACAAACACAGGACTCAATACATACAATACATACAATCAATAAATATATATATATATATATAAAAACATATATATAATAAAAACAAACAACGGACTCACTAAACTTATAATGTGACTTTTAAAAGACATCATAACACCATCAACTATAAGAATATAAACAACACAAACTATAAAGATTAACTCCAACATATTTGACTCCGACCAACTAATAATGATAAAACCTTTATGCCCCTATTACCACATTAAAACAACACCTAAGTTGCCTGTTATACCCGTACATGCAGTCAATAAATGCCTTCTGGGTGACACCTAATTAATATAAAAAACCAATAACTCAAAATCATATGTTAAATACCTATGTACACAAAAGAAGAAAGAAGAATTATTAAAGAAAAGATAAGAAAAGATGAGAGCATAAATCCTAAGATAAGGATAAACGGAAAAGCCATTTCCAAAGCATGAAGTGAAAATTAAACATAAAAATGTCATGCAAGAGAGTCAACCAAATTATCTTGTAAGCTTATTTTTTAAGCAGTTCGGTTGAATTACCCTCGAATCTAAACAAGAAATAGTAAAGCGCAAAAGCTTATAACGCACTTAAAGAAAATCTTTTTTACAAGCGTAATTCTGTGGTCAAGATGCCTCACCTTATGCCTCCAAATTGATATTTCCAGATAATTTAAAAGATTGTTCTGTTGATGATTCACACAGAGACGTAAGTTTCTAAGAGTTTCACCTACCACACCCGATAATTGGACAAAATAATCCTTTTGTTGCAATATCAATTTCTTCGGGTATTAGTTGTAGATATAGTTATCTGAAATTAGGCGTCAAGATTAATAACATTTATTACAATGAGAAGAAGTGGACGCATCGTTAAAGTTGTTTTAGTTATACGATTTTATTGCAACAAATAAATAGAAAGGCAAAAAGATGGACAACAGCAGACGGAAAAGCCTTAATATATTAAAAATAAACTCATAACTACCAATTTGGAAAGCCTATACTGTATCCAGAGCTAGGAGACCAATAGGCCAAAACGCATAACATATCGTAACACACCTAACCGGTATGGATTTCATTTATGAATGCAACACTAGTATGACTGCTAAAGTGTCATTAAGAAATATCATTTAAAGAATTCTTAATAAGAAGTTTGTTCAAAACAATACTAACAAACGATGGTTGTATGCCTGAGTGTTCCAACCCACAGACTTTTCTATCAGAATTCTAGAACAAGTGTTGATTAACGATATACCTCAAAGGTGAATAAACAGTCAAAGTTCCCCTTACCATTACGTCGCACAAAGTTTGAATTCCGGCGAGGATGGCTCAGACATGTGATACTCGCAGTAACGATTTAAGATAGGAGGCCACCTAAAACAAAGTAGGTGATATGCAGTTTTGTACGTGGACAATCTCGAAAATATGAAAAAGCAAATGCTCGATACAAGCCAGAATAACATTTGAAAAAAACCATTTAAAAAAGAGAGAGAGAGAGAGAGAGGGGGAGGCAAGGGCAACATTATACTCTATTGTTTTTATATATTAGGCCAACATTAGACAAATACCTCAGTTTATCTTAGCACAGTGGGTATGTTTTACCCTAGTTCTGGCGTTCCGCTAAATCTATCAACCCGAATCCGAATGGGGTCAAACAGGCCATACGCAATGGATTTAAGAAATATGGCTTTTGTTATGGAAATGTAGAGTACTCAATCCTTCCTGTTTAGAAACTTCAAATAACCAAAGTCACGGCCACCATATCGATTACAACCGACTCACTTTACACAATTTTGAAAGGAGGGTTGCCCAAGTTACCCAAAGCCCATAACACCCAAATACCACATACCTTGATAAGCAGCCACGTCACAGTCCCAGTCGCCAAGAATGAACAAACTTTCACTCGCCGATTATATACTGACTGCTGATGACTTAATGAACAGCACCTGTGCTGACTAAATTACCTAAAAATCGGATAGAAAGCGGCGGCCATTTTTAAACGGTGTCCGGCGTGGGTAGTCTATAATTCAGAACAGCTTTGTCCCGTGTATACAGAAACATTACCCTTTCAGAGCTGGCCGATATAATTACCTACGAACACGGTTTCTAATAAACATAATCAAAAAGGTTAATCCAAAGTCTCAAATTAAATACAAAATAATAATAATACATTTGTTAAGAATTTCAACTAACCACAGCGGCCATCTTCAAATGGCATTTCTCATGAGAGGTACCCTAAGTGAGTACTAAATAGTCCTATACAACAATTGGCGATAGATTCCATGTGTTGCAACTACTAAACAGTAGAACTCGCTGGATGGTTATTCAGATCCCCCAAAGTAAAAATATAATAAATTATTTGTGTTATAAGAGCCTTTTGATTCTGCAAACATCATATTTAGATTTGTTTAACCCATACAGGGATATGTGATTTGCAATACCCGATGTCATGGAGTCTACCTGCACATATCTAATAACCGAGAAGAGATCCTGCCTGGTTTGACCAAAGAATACCGATCTACTATCATCTCTGAGCACTATACACAGAGATAAATCTCCAAGGACGGATCCAAATATCGATAGATGTCTGGGCAATCACTGAAAAAACCAATTCATATTAACACCCCGAGGTGTGTCCATGTCACCGCTTCAAATCAAACGATGTTTTGGCACGGGCTAGGTAGCCCGGAGTATCTATAGATATCAAGGTACTCACTGAAAACGCCAATTCATATTAGCACCCCGAAGTGTGTCCATGGACTCGCTTCCAATCAAATGGTGTTGTGACACGGGCTAGATAGCCCGGAGTATCGATAGATATCAAGGTACTCACTGAAAAAACCAATTCATATTAACACCCCGAAGTGTGTCCATGGCCTCGCTTCTAATCAAACGATGTTGTAACACGGGCTGGATAGCCAGGAGTATAGGTAGCTAAGAACTGAGGCCCCGATATTCATATATATAAAAAAAAAAAAATAAGGAATATGCGTAAATTTGTATATAGCACAGATTTTAAGCCTCTAGCCTTACCATGCATTAACAATGCTGTTGTTGATCAACATAATATAATTTTCAGCTTATGACTTAATTCAAGAAATAGTAAAATATAGAAATAAGAAATATGCATAAATTTATATATAACATAGATTCTAAGTCTCAAGTTTTGCCAGACATTAACAATGCAGTTGTTCCTATTAGTTATGGACAATAACACTGCATAACCTTAGCGGTTTTGTATATAACACAGATTTCAAACCTCTAGCCTTACCAAACATTAACAATGTGGTTGTTCCTATTAGTTATAGACAACGACACCGCACAACCTTAGCGGTTTTAACTAAAATAAAGCATAACCCCATTGATCAACATGATGTAATTTTCAACTTAAGACTTAGTTCAAGAAATAGTGAAATTCATTGTCGGTATTATGACCACAGTTTATAGCCTGAAGCCTACAAATCCATTTTGCCTCTTTCTGCCTTAAGGTCAGCTCTCTATCGCCACCTCTTCGGTTTATCATTATATGTTCTAGTCCATGAAACCAGAATGATGGATCAGTTGGATGGACCTGTTTATAGTGTTCTGCCATTGGATATTTTATATCACCTCCCAAGATCGCTCTGCGGTGCTCTTGAATTCTAAGTTTAAGGCTTCTTACTGTGCTGCCAACATAAATTGACCCACAAGAACAGCCTAGTACATAGATTACATAAACTGTGTTACAATTTATGAATTCATTGATTGTGTACTGCTTTGGATTGTTATAAGAAAAGACTTTTGTTTTATTTTTTCCAAATTTACATATGTTGCAGGAGTCACAAGTAAAAAACCCTTAGGTTTTTCAGGTAACCACGTAGTGGTAGTTCTGGTTGTCGTCACATAGCTTGGGCACAGTTTATCTTTCAAAGTTTGTCCTTTTCTGTATGTAACTGAAGGATTCTTAGTTATAACGTTTGAAAGGGTTGGAATTTCCAACAAGATGTGCCAATTTTTCTTAAGGATTCTAAAAATTCTGTCACTATAGGTTGTGTATTTGGTAATAAACCTAGGTCTATCAGCAAATTCAGTTCTTCTTCTCTCACTTGATTCTAATGTCGCTATCCTATTTAGATTCTGTGTACGTGCTTCTGCCTGATCAACATCTTGTTTTTTATAGCCTCTATTCATGAATCTAAGCTTTGTATCCGCAATATTTGTTCTGAACGTTGTCTCTTCAGAACAATTTCTCCTAACTCTTACCATTTCGCCGTAAGGGATGTTCTTTATCACAGATCGTGCATGTGCGCTCGTGGCGTGTAAAACTCCGTTACATGCTGTTTCTTTTCTGTATAACGTGCTTTGGACTATTCCATTACTTACATAAAAATGGAGATCCAAGAAGTCGATCTCTTCCTTATGGTAGTTCATGGTCAATTTCACATTATAAGGGTTATCATTAAGATAACCATAGTACTCCTGAAGACTCTCGATGGAACCTGACCACAGGCAGATGACATCATCGATGTACCTCCCCAGAACACAATATGTTGCGTCCAGGGGAGGCACACCTCCCAGGCATGCTCCCTCTCATACCACCCCATAAAGAGGCAGGCATAAGAGGGAGCAAACCTGGTACCCATGGCTGTCCCACGGACCTGATGGTACCATTGTCCGTCATACAAAAAGAAATTCTTTGTCAAAATTAGTTCCATCATCTCCATTATCATGAGATTGTGTTCATACAAATCCCCACTTTCTTTGTCAAGATACGAGCTAGTTGCCATCAATCCAAATCTGTTATCAATACACGTATACAGACTGACCACATCCCAGGTGACAAACCACAGGTCGTCCGACCATACAAGGTCCTTAAACTTAACCAAAACATCTTTGGTGTCTTTTATAAAAGATGGCAAGTTTACCATGTGTCTCTGCAATTTCTTATCCACAAATTCAGACATTTTTTGGGTGGGTGAACCCACCCCTGAAATGATTGGACGACCTGGGGAAATGGTGCTTTCTTATGCACCTTAGGTAATACGTATATACACGGATACCTTGGTTGATCGACTCTAAGAAACTTATATTCTGATTCACTTAGAAGACATATATCTTTCCATTCTGTAAGCTTCAGATTGATTAAGGCTGTCAGCTCGTGAATAGGATTACCAGTCACAACCTCATAGCAACTCGTGTCACACAGTTGTCGCTCTATTTCTCCCATGTAGTCAGATCTATTCATTACGACTATATTACTGCCTTTATCTGCCATTCTTATAACAATATTCTCATCTTTCTCCAATCTACACAGTGTCTTTCTTTCACCAAGCGATAAATTCATGCTTACTTTCTTAGAAAATTTATTATCTGAACATTCCAATTTATACAAATCTTCTGTAACAATATCATAGAACTTATCAATGCTAGGATGGTAACAATTGTTGGGCGTGAATTTCGATTTAGGACGCAACCCACTATTTACATGGAGGTTTTCTGTGATGCTAAGGTCTTTTAACACCGTTCCCATCTCAATTCCCACATCATCCTCAATTGACAATAAGCATTGAATGTTACGAATATCCACAATACTATGTGTTGTAGTTGAATTACTCTCCATTGATGAAGAGGCAACAAACTGTTTATCATGAAAGTAAACCTTTAATTTCAAGGTTCTCGTAAATTTAAACAGGTCGACATGTACATCTGCAAAGTCGCCACATTGTGTTGGACAAAATCCCAAGCCTTTTTTTAACAAACAAATTTCATCCTTATCCAGTAGTCTATTTGATAGATTAACAATCTCCAAATCATTACATTGCGATCGATTCGTAATCTCTAAATCATTACTTTGTACACCCGTGTTTAACAAATCTTCAATAACCCCTTCTGGCTTATCTTTAGGATCTACGTTTTCTTGGATCTTGTGGTCATCCTCTCTGAATCTGTCTGACCTTTTACATTTCTTTTTACGTCCTGCCCCGCCCCTTCTTGTTTTCGATTTTGCCTTTTCTGTTGATCGTTGCTGATCCTCAGCCTTTCTAGCTCCTTTTGAAAAGATGAGGCCCCTTCCCCTAAAGGGATCTCAGTCTGATTACTGCTAGATGCCATGCTACTCTGTGAGGAGACTGACACACTGCTGCTCGAGCGGGTGTCATCCACTTCTTCTCTCCCCCTCTTTCTCTCTTCTGTAGCCTGCACTGAGTCATACTTTTTAGCAAATGTGTATATGCGTCCATCCTTGTAATCCCTATCGTCACGTCTAATCTTTCTCATTTTTTATCTTTTAGATATTGTTGATGGCTAATAATAACTTTTTTAGAATTTCATAATTCTTCTCAACTAGATCTTTAGCCTCTAAAGCCTCTATTTCACTTTCCACTGCTTGAATCTCTATCAATAACTTAGCCCCTTTATCAGTTGCATGTCTAATTAAAATCCGCATCATCACTAATGATGCTCCTTCTAAATTCGCTTCCCATTCTTTTAACAGGTCTGGGCTAAGGTCCTCAAACGTGGGAAATATTAAGATACGTAGCCCCGTTGGTGTTTTAAAAAAAAATTTTTTTTATTTATTTTTTATTTTTATTGTCTATATACTGCTGGAGTGTTTGTGTTGTTTATATTCTTATAGTTGATGGTGTTATGATGTCTTTTAAAAGTCACATTATAAGTTTAGTGAGTCCGTTGTTTGTTTTTATTATATATATGTTTTTATATATATATATTTATTGATTGTATGTATTGTATGTATTGAGTCCTGTGTTTGTTTTTATATATACATATATTTCTTATGTTATTTGTTTACAGCCCTGATGAAGTTCCAAAAAGTTGTATCTTTGGGGAACGAAACGCGTTGGCTGTTTTTATTAACTAATTTGAAATAAAAGAAGAATTTAAAGAAATAATCCACGGACTACCTCATTTATGTTCGGTGCACCTCCTTTTGTTAAAAGTATTAGAAATCTGTTGTCAGTGGCACTGAAAGGTGACAGGTGCTGGAGAGTTGTGCACGAATCGCCTGATATATAAGCAGGGACACAGTGATAGTGCCATCCGTTACGTCCGTCACCTTGTTTTTTTAGCATTCCTGCTGTTGATTGTATTCGGCCAGTCCTCTCGGTTTGTCAGCAGCCCCGAATCCGCCCCTTCAGATGGAGAGGGGGTCCGGGTTAATTTGCTTTCTCAGGCGTCATGCATCACCCAGCTCGGTGACACTTTAGCGGGGGACGGGGGTCTCCTGGAGGGGTCGGCCTCCTCACAGCTGTTCAAACCCGCCAGACAGAGCTCAGTGTTGGGAGTGAAGGAAAGGAGGGGGGCTTTAAACCCGAACACGTGTTCTTGTGAGTGGGTTCCATGACATATGACGTCAGTTTATTTTCTATTTTTTGTAATGTATTTCATAGTACATGTTGCAGTTCTTTTTCCTTGACAATTCTGACATTTCGGCTCGTTGCATTCCCCCTCCCCCTTCTGCAGTTCCTGCAGCAGCTGCACCGCTGCCTGCTCAGCCCCTCTTCCTTCTTCTATACGCTCCATCTTCTTCCCTCCTGTGTCTGTCTCTCCAGTTTCATCCTGCCCCCATATAGACTCTTCCATCCCTATCTATATCTCTCTCTCGCTCCTACCCAAGTAGTCTATCCAGTCTCCTCTTCTCATCCACTCCATCCTGTCTATCTCCTCGTCATCCCTTGTATCCCATCTTTACATCTCTTGCTTTCCTCCCGTTTTCATCGTCACCCCGTGTTCTCTCCATCCACCTGTTTACCTCCCTCGTCCTTCTTCTCTGTTCATGCTCACCCTTCTCCCGCTTGTCCGCTTTCCTATCTCATCTAATATCTCTCTCTTCTCACCTCCGTGCCCTCCACAGCTCATAACCCTCTTAATGTTCCCATCTTTCATTCACAACCCGGCTCGGCAGACGCCTACCCACTGATTTATGTGCACAAAAATGGCGCGCCCGGGTGCCCTGGGATCTAGTGCAGGGATGGGCTCTGGCCCCTAGCTGCTGTTTTAGCAGTTAAATACAGCAATAACCAGGGTTCAGTGGGGCCTTCCGGGCCCCGGTGCCACTGCACCTGCTGCACCAATGTACGCTGTGCACCTGCACGCACCCGGGAACCCGCCGGTCAGAAACATTCCTAGCTATTCTTGCGCAAGCAGCTCAGCTCCCACCTATGCATCATCATGGCACTGCACAGCCCAGCGCTCTATTGCGCATAAATGCCTGGCTCAGGGCAAGTAACCCACCAGCACACGAGTGCCCGCCCACATCTGTGCAAACAGGCTCAGCCACAAATTAAAAGTGTATCAATACAGACCTTGACAGTCCATGTCTAAACTATTAATGTACACAGGCCTGGCCCTATAGAACCCGTTAGGACTCTGGCCTCAAGGGCGTCACCCAGACCACTGCGTGACGCCACATAATACCACTCAGTGCCACATAATTACATGCCACATAATTGCACTGTACTCAATGCAACATAAATACACTCCACATAAATGCACTCTATACCACATACCACCAATCAACATAAATGCACTCCACACCATGACACAATTTCACTAAGCATAATTTCACTCAACACCACAGTTCCAGGCCACACAATTCAACTCCACACATTTCCAATACACACCGCATAATTACACACCAAACAACATATTTCAACTCCACAACTCCACAATCCACAACGTACCTCCAATCCACACCATATAGTGTCACCACCTGAGCACCAAACATCATTCACCACCACCATTTTGCATCAGCGCACCACCTAAGCATCACGTCAGTCTGCCCTTGGAATCTTGCATCTGTTGATTCTCCCCTAGTGTCCGTCCGCTGCTCGTGTTCTAATTAAATTACTGTTTTCCAACCTCCACTTCCCTGTTATTTATGTCCCGCTCCCCCATAACAAAAGAAGTTATAACAAACAAGCATGAGAACAGGCAGAAAGAAGTTGTCAGCAGTGCAAGTACAAAAAAACTAGAAGACATTTTTTATCTTAAAATCTTTTTTTAATCAGGTTTTTCAGTTTATATAATGTCGTCTTCGTTTGCATAAAGGTAACAAAAATGCTTAACACTTTTTATTATAACTTTTCAACATAATGTACAGCAGCCACAATGCTCTACAACATAGCCAAAAGTTCTGGCTAAACACATAAGGTCCCAAAGGCGAGACCTATTGGCTATGCCAATGCTTGTTTTCACCTGTTTCATGTCAACAGATATGCTTAAAGTTAGTGTGCCTCCAAGAATTGTTTAATATTCTTTTTAAGATTTGATTATATTATAAGTCTCTGGAAGGGATTAGTTTTAACACGGTGGTCCTTTAAAAAGCTGCTAAATGAATAAACAATTTGCAATGAATAAGAGCTTTAAAGAATAAATTATTGTTATTGGAAAAGACTGAGCTATTCTCTTCAATGTGAACATATCGGGGCAAATTTACGAAAAAAATCGCACAGCACAGCAATTTACCTTGCTGCACTGCGTGATAGGGAAGGGCAGGAATGTGCCGTATTTAAAATAATTCTGCGCAGTCTTGCCTTTTTCCAGTGCTGGTGCACAATGGGCCTAGCACCAATGCAGGCACTCTTGCACCATGGTGCAAAGGTGCCTTCCTGCACAAAAACATTCCCCTGAGTCATTTTCCTCTGCTTATGTGTGGGCAGAATGCAGCACACACAGAAAGAGGAAAAAATGAGAAGAAATAAATATATTTCTCCTCATTACACTTTACCTGGGGAGGCGTAGCAGTTTTAGCGCAGTCAAGAGATCTACCACTTATGTCAAATCTGGGAATGCGTCAAAATCCATGGGTGTTGCTTGGAACACCCACGCAACACCCACGGAACGCCTTCCTGGGGCAGATTAATGAAACGCACAACGATTTACACTGTGTTGTGTTACTCTGGAATTATCAAGCCTCTCAGGGCCATGCAAGGTGTCCTTGCGTGGCTTGATAAATCCTACTTAGGGTTGTGTCCCGCATGCACCCTGTTGCATGGTGCAAAAGCAATACAACCCTTTAATAAATATGGCCCGTGAAGCTTTTATTCCAGAAGTTTTTTGTTGAGTCAAAACCAAAGTGCATCTTTCAAACTATTGTAAGGAATTTTAGTGGAGTAACAAAGGTTTTTTTCGCCCTGAACATATGTTTACTGCCAAAAATACCCCTTTTACGCCTGACAGGTGTTCGCAAAAAGCTTCTTAGCAGACGTAAATTCTTTTACTATTGCAGATGTCTCCACGACGAGTGCAGAGAAATCCACAGCAGTAAATTCTGTGTAAGTTGTGGGAAGTGGGCATTACAAAGCACGGTTTGTGGGTATACATAAACCGAAAGCCGCCCTTTCTTCACCCTGGAAATCGTCATGAATGCTGCTTTCCATGATATGAAGTGGGACGGACTAGAAAAGGGATTCCCTACTGAGAAAAATGATTCCTCTACAGAGAAAAAAGTGTGCATTTGCAGTGGAAGCTCGTGCTCCCCGAGCTTAAATCTAATTCTGTAGATTTGTGCACAGGTAGAATAGGAGCCCTTGGGGCATGCCACGCTACATTCCCCGTTGTACCCTGGAAACTGCACCTGCAGAGTTCCCCAGACCTTCTGCTAGAAATGTTCGTGAATTTCTAAAAGGAGTAAATCTTCTCCCGTATATAGGTGCACTTCTACGGGTGCATATTTACCACTTTTTTCATGAATGAGGCCCAAAGCCTCTTTGAGGCCTGAAAAGTGAAATTATGAACAGGAGCAGTTACCTCTTCAAGACCCTTCTCAGAGATGAAATGCATGCTCGTAGGGGCAGTAGTGCAGCAAGGGTACCATGGGCGATGGTACAAGGGGGGGATCCCCGACTACTGGTTGAGTAGTAAAGTACATCAATAATGGGGGCTCGTGGGCCCCTCAGGCCTCCGGATCCCAGTGCCACTGCACCTTTGAAAAGCACATCTAATAAGACATTGACGTGTACACAATAGCAACCAATGAACACACAGGTTAACGCCCACAGCGGTGTGATACAAGGGCACCTCTGCTCGACTGGCGATTAAAAGACACCTACATTACATCTGAATAAACGTCGGCGGTATGCTCTCCACAGCCACCCGCCCTCCACTTGCACCCTGTTGCTCATTTTATTTCACTTTACTTTCAAGAGTGCAGATGCCCCAACATCAGCAGTTCCGAATTGTAGAAATGGAACGGAGGCCGGAGGCGCTCGTGTTCATAACCCTTTGTAATACGTGTGATGCTTTTATGTTTTCTGAAGCCAGAGTTCATAGTATTGGTACTGATGCGACCTCCCCCAATCAAAGCATGGTTCCAAAATATTCTAACACATTTACTGGCACCATAAAAACATCTAAAGTAAAACTGGTGAAGTTAGCACAAGTCCGAAATCTGCGGGACCCAATGGCCCATCCAGGCTGGGAGTTCTGGGGTCCCCTCCTCTCCCCATTCCGGCGAAGCTTCATGCATTCAAGATGTGCAACAGAACGAGCGTTATTTAGAAGTGGGGCTGGGCATTGTGTTTCCCTTGCTTCTAGGCGAATCAAACGCTGCTTTAAAAAACATTTTGCAACCAGCATCTGGAAAAAAGCAAAGGTAATTAAGTTGAAATCTGAGCGATGCGGAAATTGGTCGAACCAATTCTTTTGTGAAGTAATGAAGCAATGGCTACTCGCAGATGTGGAGCTGAGCCGACAACCACATTTGGGTCTGATCACTGTGTTTGTGGTTCCTAATCCAAACTGCATACAAAACAGAAAATTAATTGGTTCTGGCACTATGAAAATAAACATTCATTCTCCAAAAAAGAAAAACAACTTTGGTATGAACTTGGCCTAATACAAAACTGCATCTAGGCCTTCTTCGAGACAACAGGACCCCCTTGAGCTGTCTATGAGGGACACTGCTCTGTAGGAAGGACACATACGGGTTGTGTTAGGAAACAAAGGTATGGCAAAGTTGCTTTGATTTTACACGTTTGAAATAGGATGCAGGTCTCTCCACAAAAGAGTCTGCTGTCTCTTTTAAGTCTCTGCATCTGGACTTTGTTAATTTGAACAGGGTTGTGGGGTGTTAGTATGCACTGATCTCCCAAGTGACGGCAGCATCTGATGTTCCCACATGCTGGAATGACTCGAAGAATGATATATAATCATCAGGATCTCATTGTATTCATAAATCCTCTCTAAATTGCGCATAATGATACGATATAGGTAGTCAGACTTGAAATACGAGAGTGCCAAAGCCACAAGAAGGCTGTGCTTCTAGCAAGAGTGTGTTAAAAGTAATATATTCTAAGGTATCGGTATGTACTCAAAGAAAAGCAGTTACAAGTGAAATAGCTGCGAGGGCCGAGGGTAGCTACAATGGCCTGATTGTCTCTGGATCTACACCAAGGCCCCAAGTTGTCTTTTTGCAATATTCTGACAGGCCTATGGGAAGCGTTCTCACTTTGGAAAGGTTTTTGCTTTGGAGCATTCATCTGAAAATCGCGACTTTTGCAACAAGTTATTAGGTACTTCGCAGAAAATAGTGTTCCTTCTCTTTCTAATGCCTCTGTGCGCAGAAAGCCTGCAGAGAAAGCCTGAATGCGTTTTACACTTTGACTGGTTTCAGTTCGAGTAAACGTATTTTTGCCGGCGATCAAAATGATCTTGTTATGTGGAGACTCATTTTGCAAATGCAAAAGTAAACTGGGAAACTTTGAAAGTTGTGCAAGGGGCAAATATTAGGAGCTTTGCAAACCTTCGCCTGTGAAAGAAAACTTTGCATACCCATGGTTGAAGAATGTCTTTTGACATTCCCGCACAACAACATGGTGATTTTTTAAATTTATTTGTGGTTTTTTTTTATCCTGGGTTCTAGGCCCTAGAGAATCAGAGTTGTGTACACAACACAGAAAAACTTAATTCAGTTGGTCAGACAAGGGAAGAGAACTGTGCAAAGCGAAAGACTGTACAGAGAGTAAGAGTACACTAACAAGCTTGAGCAAAGAGGGCGCTTACAATCTTGTCGTAAAGCGTGTCCCCCACACCTGTAAGCAAATTGCAGAGTAATATGAGAGAGAATACTGGTATGTATTGAGAAGCATGCATTCAGTGACCATTGTGGCAAACAAAGTAAAAACGTTAAAAACAGGTTATATACAAGTAGAACAATGTTTAGTCCAAGGGGAAGTGCTGGGAGGCGAGCATTCCTCCCATCTCTGTTCCAGAAGAATGTTCATGGGGGCATATTTACGTTCCCTGGCGCATCCCTGCATATCAGCAGGGATGCGCCAGGGAAAATGCGTCACGCAAGTTTACCCTTGCGCCACGTCCGATGCGCCGCATTTACAATGCGGCGCATCGTGGCGCAAGGATAAGCAGATGCGTGACGCATCTGCCGGCGGAAGGTTGGCGCAGTGATGAAGTTGTGTCGCAAGCGCAACGCAACTCCAGCACTGTTCCAACCTTCCCTATCCCTAACATGGTGCGTCAATCCTTACGCCTGCTTAAAGCAGGCGTAAGGATTTGACGCACCAGCTGAGAAGTGACTGCGTGAAATCTTGTAGATTTCACTACGTCACTTTCTCCGAGGCGTTCCTGCACCGGAACGCCCCCTGCGCGTGTACTCCCACATGAAACCTGACGCAGGTTTCATGTGGCGCAGGGTTTACTACGTGACGCATCTCCCTAGATGCGTCACGTTGTAAATATAGCGCAACGCGGCGCATGAGCTTGCGTCGCCGCTGCGTCACATGCGTGACTCAACGGCGGCGCAAAAGTGGCACAAGGGGCTTGTAAATATGCCCCATGGTGCCTTAGTATCATCACTCGAGCAGTGCTTAATTTGTGAAACTGCCGGTGCCTAAAGCTCTGTTCAGAATCCAGCGGCTAGTGTAATTAAATGTCTGTGCGCGGAATACCAGGGCTTATGGTCTTTAATCCACTATCAGATACTCCCTGCCCCTTTTTCTCACTCTTGCAGGTTCCTGCTTTCTCCTTTTGTGACGGTTTTGCCGCCTTTCTCTTCCTCCGTCTTTACGATCTGTGCTCTTGCACTAAGTAAATATATGGTGCGTAGAAACAAGTGCTGTTCTCCCAAAATAAGTGCTGGTGCCCCCCCCCACCGGCAACCACCGGCTCAAATTAAGCACTGCACTCAAGTCGAGTCGTGGGTCATACAGAAATCTACATCTCTAGTCAGGACTAGCTTACAGACGTATTTACAAACGATCAGCATTCATCACAGCATCCAACCCATCAAGTTAGGGGTTGAGTTTGGGAAGAATTTATCAAAGAGAAATTATTTGAGTTGCTTTTTTAAATGCTTGCAGGGAAGTTAGGGTTAGAATTTCAGGAGGAATGGAGTTCCAAATTCTGGGAGCACATCCTTAAAAGCATTGTTTTAGAAATTGGGTTACTGGTTGACTGGGGTGTGAGCCCTGCTCAAGCAGCAACAACAATTCTAGTCAGGCTAAGGCACAAGCAAACCACAAATTAACCCGTGCTCACCCCTCTAGTAGCTTGGCACAGAGCAGTCAGGCTTAACTTGAAGGCAATGTGTAAAGTATTTGTGCAACACTTCAAACAGTAAAACAGAAAAAACACCACACAAAAGATCTCAAACCAGGTTAAGAAAAATAGGATGGATTTTATTAAATAAAACAAGCCCAAAACAACAAAAATCCAATCAGGGAAACTGAATATATTGCATTTTAAAGATTTAAGGTGATGATATAGCACCAAAAAGCACAAAGCGCCAACAAGGGATATCTTTTTTGCACCGGACTGGGGCAAAGTCACAAGTTCAGCCCAACTGCGATGGAGCACGGGCCAGCTACAGTGACTCAGTTAGGCCACTAAACAAAGTACCTTAAATCCTGAATGTGGAGCGTTTCGTGGATAAGTGGCAGAGAAGTGTCGCGCAGTAAAGCGATGCAGTGGTTTGAGATGTGGTGAGGTTGCAGAGCAAGGTCCAGTTGTGTCATCAACAATGATCCCGTCGATGGGACTTGTATTGCAAAGTCCGGGTGTCGAAGATGCGGCGCGCAGCTGGCGATGCATCGGTTCCAAGGAGCTGCGAGGCTGTGATGCGGGGATCGGCGTCATTGTCGAGCTGGCGTCAACGTGAGATGCGAGGACCTGGGTCAGAGATGCGCCATGCCATCGGCGATGCGTCGGTTTCAAAGACTATGAGGGCAATTTGAACCTTCTGTGCCGGTCCAATCCACACAGCAGCGGTGATGCGTCAGTTCTGCTTGAGGATGCGCCGCTCAGCCGAGGAGATGCGTCGGTTCGGTAGCAGGATGCACCGCTCAGCAAAGAAGATGCGTAAGTTCCGCTGGTAAGCACCATAGGCCCACTTCCAAGGAACCAGGACTCACAGATGGCAGAGATCAGGAGGCCAGTCAACTAGCCCTTGCAGTCACTCTGGGTTCTCGGTTCAAGGTGTGGAGGTCCAGTCCTTCTCACCCAGGCAAGAGGGCAGCAGGCTACAGGTCAACACAGCAAAGCAGGAGTCCAGCACAGTAGCAGTCCAGCAGAGTGGCAGTCCTTTCAGCAGCACAGAAGTTCTCCTTCCTGCTAGAGTATCTACAGGTCCAGAAGTGTACTGAAGTGGTGGTGGTGTCTGAGGTCCTTCTTTTATACGCAGTTGTGCCTTTGAAGTCAGGAGATACTTCTAGAGACAGGCCTTTGAAGTGCACAGATGCTCTGCCCTGCCAGCCTTGGCTCTAGACTAACTACAGGGGGTAGGCAGCCCTTTGTGTGGAGACAGGACACAGCCTATTCAGGTGTAAGTGAGGCTGAGTCCAGTTCCTCCCTGCCATCCTGTCAGCATAGCCAATTCAGTCACATTTAAGCTCCCATTGTGTGTGGCAGTCTGGGTGAAATACACAAAGCCCAACTGCCAACTACACCTAGTCATGTCACCAGAGACAGGCTGCAGGCACCACAATGGCTAAGGCAAGAAAATGCCAACTTTCCAGCATTCTAAAAGTGGCATTTTCAGAATTGCAATTTAAAATCCGACTTCAACATAAATTAGGATTTTAAATTAGGAATCCAGAGACACCAAACATGAACCAGTCATATCTTCCCATTTTGAAATTATGATTATAAAATGTAATAAAATAATCCCAATGTTATCCTATAGGAAAGATAGGCCCTGTAGTAGTGAAAGGCAAATGTAAAAGTTTTTCAATACCAGGACATGTAAAACTTAAAAGTACATGTCCTGCTTTTTAAATAAATTCCACCCTGCCCTCTGGGTTCTCCTGTGCCTACCCTAGGGGTGACTTATGTATATTAAAAAAGAAGCTGTGGGCCTGGCAAGAGGATTAACTTGTCAGGTCAACATGGCAGTTTTAACTGCACACACAGGCTTTGTAATGGAAGGCCTGAGACATGTTTACAGCGCTATTTATGTTGATGGCACATTCAGTGCAGCAGACCAACTAGTAGCATTTAATTTACAGGCCCTGGGCACATGTAGTGCACTTTCCTAGGGACTTATAAGTACATTAAATATGCCAATTGGGTATAAGCCAATTCTACCATGTTTTAAGGCAAGAGCACAAGTACTTTAGCACTGATTAGCAGTGGTAAAGTGCACAGAGTCCTAAACCCAACAAAATCTAATTCAGCAAAAAGGGGAGGAGCGAGGCAAAAAGTTTGGGGGTGACCCTGCAGAAAGAGCCATTTCCCACACATTGGATCAAGGTCTGTTTTTTTTTTTAAGACTGGAATTTAAAATATACAGAGTCAGAACACCAGAATTGCAGGGAACCACCAGAGAGCTTCTGTCTTTTGGCTAGATAGTGTGATTGGTCACTGCGGATGATTGTATGGACTAGGCAGGCGACTACGAACATGGATCTCCCTTCAATAAGCATCCAACTTAGGGAGGACAAAATAGGAATGATGGTATCAAACTGGTGAGTCTTGGTAATCCCAGCAAGGAAGGCATTCTGTAGTCCAATCTGGGCAGTACCGATACTTGAGTAATGCTTTCAAGTCTTTGGTGGGTAGGAAGGGTTCAATTCCCTGGATAAATTAAAGTTGGTGATTTGCATTTCTTGATACTGGGTCGACATGGCTGAGTACGTTTATGCTTTTGTCTAGAGTGAAATCAAAGGATTGGCACTTTCAGAGATAGTAGAGGAGCAATATGGTAACCAGGTATTACGAGAAACAAATACGGGCGCACAGCACTATGTTTGGGGACAGTAAAACCAGCAAATGTGATGTATAGGTAGTGCTCCAAGGAAAAGAGGGTCGGTTACCATAAACAACCCTAATATACCCTCCAAAGGCGAAGGGCAAATTATGTAAAAAACAAGTTCGAGCACTCAAACGTTTGTAAGAAATCAGTCGCAAATACAGTAGTCCTGAAAAAGTAGTACACTTTAACCCAATTTCTCAGTTCGAGCCCAGGTGGTGTAATCCAACATCTTTACACAGGGCTAATAGTGATTCTTACTGCCAGTCTGTGTTCAAAAGAAGAAATAATCCATTATAGAACTTTTTCAAACTCCAAACAAAAGGCAGGTAGTATAATCCCCTTAGATTCTTTCAGCCAATACATGTTTCGTCGTTAGGTCTGTACACCTCGACGTCTTCAGGGCTGTGGACATTTAAATACAATATCAAAGACCTATTTTAGGTACATAGAGCCAACAGTGTCCTTCACCCACCATTGGTGTCCCATAGAAAAGTTGCATTGTGAAGGGCAAAGACCTGGGAAAAAGAAAGAGAAATGGAAAGTATAAAAGAAATGATTTATATGAAAAGTGATGGTGTTATCCAAACCAAACAAAATCACCATAAGTAGCATTCTCAACGCATAAAACTTATATCAACCTATAAGTGTAAGTACAGTTGAAAGTTAAGCAATATATAAACTAAAATTGAGTACCGATACATGAGAGAGAAAGAAATAGACCAAGTGTGTAATAAACATTAGTTACACTGTAATTTGACACAGGATGGAACCATACACCACAATATACATGAGCCTTGACCACAAGTGCTAGAACACACAATGCGGAAAGAACATATAGTAAGAAAAGTGTAAAAAAAACCACATATTAACCTGATACGTAGATGAGTAGGTATGACTAGGGAGACCTATAGTGTCCGGCATTGGAGGACCTACAGAAAGACTTTCTCAATTTGTTGATATTTATCTTCGGCCCTTTGTGATGAATTTACCATCATATATTCAGGACACCAAACATATTTTAAATCTACTAACGGATGTAACGTGGGAACCAGGAATGATCCTGGTGACCATGGATGTGGTCTCTCTTTACACCAATATACAACATGAGTTAGGACTGATAGCCTTAAAATATTTTCTGCACAACAGACCAATAGAATACCTAGAACATACTGAAATGCTGTTGAGCATGACTAGACTTATACTTGAGAACAACGTGTTCTTGTTTAATGGAACTTGGTAAAGGCAACTACTTGGGACTGCCATGGGTTCTAGGTTTGCTCCGTCTTTTGCTAATCTCTTTATGGGATGGTTTGAGGCGGAGCGGATCTGGGGTGCCAAGGGAGCGGAATGGATGGAACACATACACTATTGGGGCAGATTTATAGATGACTGCCTTTTGATTTGGACAGGTACACAACAGTATTTGGCGGAGTATTTTTTATATACTTAAACTCTAACAACGGTAATTTGTCCTTTACTTAACACTACAGCTATGAAAGCATTGTTTTTCTTGATGTGGAATTATTTATTGTGTAAAACTGGATATGTAGTCGGTGTATAGAAAGAGTACATCTTGCAATGCTTTGTAACATGCATCCAGCTGTCATCCTAAGTCCCTGATTAATGCAATCCCTTTTTGTGAAATGGTCAGGGCACGAAGAAATTGCAGTGAAGAAGTAGAATTTGATAACACTTTGTCAGATATAGAATTGAAATTTCTCAAGAGGGGATACTAAAGACACATCATCAACAAAGCAGCAGAATGGGCACAACACCTATCCTAGTATGACGTTTAGGAGAGGCCATATTCTTGCTAATTTGATTAGTCCTAGCTACCCAACACCGATTGGACAAGGCAATTGGCTTAGTGACCGTATTAAAGGTTTCCACAAATGTGGTCACTGTAACACATGCAGATGGGAAATAGACAAAGTGACATGTTTCAACTTCACCAACACAGGTGATTTTACAATACCCATGTACATCAATTGCGCAACAACATTTGTTGTATATGTGATTGTTTGCATGTGTCGTAAAATATACGTTGGGAGTACTATACGAACACTAAGGGAACGCATTGCAGAACATTTCAGGGCACTTAAAAGCAATGATTACAAATACCCTATTGTGATGCATAGCAGGGATGAGAGTTCACAGGGACAGGTTCACAAATTTAGCTTTCAAGGCATTGATCATGTGAGAAATGATATTCGAGGTGAGAATAGAGAAGGAGACTCAGACGTTGTGAGGCATATTGGTTATTGAAATTGCATGCTGTAGAACTAGGACTTAACATTGACAACGAAATGCAATACTTCTTGGGGGACTGAATGCCTTACACCTTCTTCATCTATGAGTGGGTATGGTGTTTTATCAGCTGGGCCGTGAATTTTATAGGATGTGTGAATACATTTAATGCAAGCTGCAATTTAGAAACACATTATGTACTGTTGAGTTTGCCAACTCGTATACAGTTTCTCTGTTCTTGTCAACATATTATGAATGCTTGGTTTATAGACTGATTTGAATTCGGTGATCTATACACTCACTCTCCCCACGATTTTCACTTCAACAGCCTATGCACCCCGGCAGGTTCACAAAATATCTCGCAGTATTCACCTTCTTACCAACCGTACTTTATTTATGGGTGAGCCAACCCACTGGCCCTACGTTGACCACATCACTTTCGCTTCACACCTTTACCGTATTTTAATTCTAGACCTTAGATTAGGCGCATATGTCCTTGATTTAATAAATTAGAATCTGGATTTCATGTCCTAACTAGCTTTATTCCTTTCCTGTTGGATATTTTAGTTTGATAAAGATATGTGTTGAGACTAGTGATCAGTCATACTAATATTTTTCAAGGAAACTTTACTGTCCGTCATATATTCTATCACAGGGGAGCCTTCCCTCTGGCATTACGTTGACCACATTATTGTCGCTTTACACCACTGCGGTAATATTTCTCTATACGCACCGGTGGGACTACAGATCAGGCGTAGTTGTCCTCAGAATTAAACAATTTAGAAATTCCTAGGTTTTTTTTTCTATTATTGTTGTTCTTTTAGTCTGGAGATAGATGTTTCACTTAGATATTTCTTTTGAGTCTTTGGAATTGGGCGTACTCTGCCTTTTTCTCAATCGATTGGTGGTCATTTATTTAATTCAGCTTCGTACTCCTAAGTATGGTGACAGGATTACTCTGCGGAGGACATCCGGTGAATACGCAGGTACGCTACCGCGTGTGGGTTAGCGGTTTAGCGTTTTGACAAATCTCCGGCTTTAAGAGGTTTCCCGCTGCTGGGGAACTGCTTCCGGGCTAATTCTGAACCTCGGAGCGGCGTTCACTACGGCCAGCGTACTCGCTGTCTCAGTAAGTTTGCCTTTGTATAGGGGCATGTGAGGGGGCACCGTTTTGATAGTTTCCTAGATAATTTGTTATGATACAGAGATTTGGTATATTATTCTAGGTACCCACACTCGGAGTGCTACGAGATTTCCTTATTTGTTGCTTGAACACCACGTACAGGATATCATATATAACTAAGGTGAGAGCTAAGGGTATGCCCTTCGAGTCCTTTGATTTAAATGGTACGGTGACTGTTACTATTTTACAGCACCTATGTTTAGAGTGTCTGTCCATTTTTCTCAATCAGGATCTGCGTCCGTTACCAGGACATCGTTAGAGAAGGTTTTATCTACTTGCCAGCCGGGACGAAATTAAAACCGGCGGAGAGGTGAGATAGTTGTCTCACCTTCTCATTGATAGCATAGACCACCTCACCTGCGGTCTTATATTGATATATATCTCTTTTTACTTGTTACCCTATTAGCCCTTCAGATCTTCAAGTATTGCCATAAGGTAGGGTACTCCCCATTTCAGCACTGCATATCCACACACTATAATTCATGATTTCACTAGGGATTCTTTTCCCAGATCTCATTCAGATCGACACTCGTTTTTATTCAGGGAGGGTTTCTCCCTGCCACAATATCACATGATTTTTTGACTGAATGCATGTACAATCAGACCGATTCCAGATTAACATTTTACTTTATGAGGGAATATTCTCCCTGCCGCACTAACGCAGTTTCACTAGAATGCATGCATGTGATTACCAGCAGTGAGGGCTACACTCCTCACTTTTCATCATTATTGCATGTGGGGGCAATGATTGAACCCCTTTTCACCCCACAGTGTCATTTCTCTCCATGATTGTGCAACTAGAAGCGAGTGTCATTTCTCTTCCAGGTCTCTCTTTTTTCTTCCTTTTCTTTTCACAGTTTTTACGGTTTCGTAAGTTTGTACACTTACTACTGTCGTTCGTAGTACGATAGTCATGGACACCATTTGGGTTTCATTATTGCTAATACTTTTAATTTGTCTATGATGCCATTGTGTCTAGGTTGTTCTAAAGTGAGTAAGAGAATGTTTTCATGTTACACACAATTTTGGTGCACTGTGATTTGTGTGCATGTTTCAAATTTAGGGTTTCCACTTTTCGGTGTATGGTATGTGGTGAACATATCATATTGTACTGTGTCACGTCATGATCCCATGATATATTATGTTCCATTGTACATTTTTTCAGCCCTGAAGAAGTCGTGGGGTACTTCCCCAGATGAAACACGTGTTGGCTGGGCAATTGTTTGGATTAAAGGAGACAAGATAATCACAACCGCACTGTTTTGATCTCATCTGTATAATACATGTACCTTTCAACTCTGTGAAGAACCTGTACTAATGTCTAATTGAGTATTGGAATTTTAGCGTGTGCACAGGCTAGCTATAATCATATGTTGACCCTAGGGTCTTCTTTGGAGGGCTTAGGGGTTCTCCCTCACCTGTTTGCACCGTTTCACTTGCATCTGACAGATTTTACGCACAATTCATTGACGCCATCTCCTGCCACACAAGAAACCCCCCTCTCTCGCGTTTGCTTCATTGATTTTGGATGATGCTCTACACCGCTGACATGGGGTTGTTTTGGACTCTTTTTGCTGGACCTAGCATTATATAACTCAGCTTTCATTCCTCTTCCTGTTTTTATATAATTTTTTCAGACTTTTGTTTTTTATTTCTGATTCTGGATAATGGTTTTACTGGCCTCCATAGCGATAACGTTCCTCCACCATGGCCGCCTTCAGTATACTTGAGATAAAACATATGCGTCTAGACAATATGATCACACTGACTAATCTGTCGGGTATGTCTACTATTGTCGTTTGTTTTACATATTAGAGTTCTTGTACACTGCTTTGGATCTTTGGGGTTATGAGTGTTACCTACAGTATAGCTATATATGATGAAGTACACACTATAAGATGGCCGTCGTGGCTTTTACGTATAGAGCTTACACTCTGAGACCTCTGGGATGTATAACTTACCTATATTATGGTGCGATATACCTTTACCAATATTTTACATGTATCTATTTTCCTGTTTAAATTAATGTATCTCCTCAAGTATCTATGCTTGTAACTGAGGGTACCCAACTATCCCTGCACTTTCAGTTAAGGTACATATTATCAGGTATCCACTACAAGATGGCTGCAGCGGTTTTGTCACATGTTGAGTCAATATGCTAGGACCTCAGGGATATATACTCCACTTTCAATATGGCGATTGTGGTCCACGATACCAGAGCACGAGGAGTACTCTCCCTGCCACATTGCTTCGTCGGATAACTGTAAGTGACCTCCGTCTGAATTGATAGTCATACCTGATTATATTGTTGATATAAACCCTTTGGTTATCTGACATTCGTTTACTCTTTGTGCACTTATTTAGTTATTTAAGATATTAACATATATAGGACTTATCATCGTTCTATTTTTATCGTAATTGATTATGTCTCAAACTATGTTCATGTCGGACCTTTAACAGTTGCTACTTGGAGACAGTATGGGTATGATATTACTATGAGCTGATCATTACTCAACATATATACATTCATTTCTGTGATAAGACAATACTCGAGAGCTAGTCTGTACACCCCTAATATAACAGGTGTGACAAACACTAGCGCACACAAATATAATCTCGGTACAATAGATGTGGATACTTTATAAACCCTTTTTAAACCCTTTGGAAATGCCCATATCGATAGCTAGGGAGCGTCATCTGATTATAAGTAGGTTTGATTTTGACTCACCACTGGCCCTATAGGCCCTTTAGAGCTTATTATAATGTCATCGGGCCACACACACCATGGAGACTGATACTCTCTTGTCTTCAATTGATTCTCGTTTTTATAGCATAAACTGATAGCCGGTTCTTTTCCATTCTTTCTAACACTCCTTTTATTTTTGTGTTTTTGTTTGTTTTGTTTTGATTTAGGATCTTCAATATCTTTGACAATTGACTGGATTCCGGCACCACTGTGCCACTCATTTTGATAATTGTTATGTGGATTAATACCTACTCATCTACGTATCAGGTTAATATGTTTTTTTGTGACACTTTTCTTACTATATTTTCTTTCAGCATTGTGGGTTCTAGCACTTGTGGCCAAGGCTCTATGTATGTTGTGGTGTATGGTTCTATCCTGTGTCAAATTACAGTGGCACTAATGTTTATTACACACATGGTGTGCTTCTTTTCTCTTGTGTATCGATACTCAATTTTAGTTTATATGTTGCTTAAGTTTCAACTGTATGTTAACATTTTTTGTTTGTAAAGTACTTACATTTATAGCTTTATATAAGTTTTATGCGATGAGAATGCGACTTATGGTGATTTTGTTTGGTTTGGATAACACCATCACTTATCATATAAATCCTTTCTTTTATACTTTCCTTTTCTCTTTGTTTTGCCCTTCACAACGCAACTTTTCTACTGGACACCAATGGTGGGTGAAGGACAAAGTTGGCTCTATGTACCTAGAATAGGTCTTTGGAATTGTATTTAAATGTTCACAGCCCTGAAGAAGTCGAGGTGTTACAGACCTAACGACGAAACATGTGTTGGCTGAAAGGTTCTATGGGGGATTATACTACCTGCCTTTTGTTTGGAGTTTGAAAAAGTTCTATACTGGATTATTTCTTCTTTTGAACACAGACTGGCAGTAAGAATCACTATTAGCCTTGTGTGAAGATTTTGGATTACCCCTCCTGGGCTCGAACTGAGAAATTGTACTAAAGTGTACTACTTTTTCAGGACTATTGTATTTGGGACTGATTTCTTACAAACTTTTGAGTGCTCTGACTTGTTTTTTTGTTTTTTTACATAGTAGAGGAGCAGCTTCGAATGTTAGTAGAACTTAGCCATTCGTCAACTGGCATGGATGATGACCAGTGAGAAGAAATGAAACTCTGGCCCAAATTTACAAAAAATTCATACAACATAAGATAGCAACTGAAGTTGCTGCACTGATTTGCATGAAAGGTAGAAAGTAGAACAGCGCCATATCTACTAAGATATGGTGCTGTTTTCCTCTCTCCCTACTCTGGTACACTTTAGTCCACCCATCTCAATGCACACAGCCTTGCGCCATAGTGCAAGGGTGTGTGTGTCTGTGTGAAATTGTTTTTGTACTGCAAGTGGATGCCTCTTGTCAAAAAGTGTCCTTTAGCACTTTGCGTTCTTTGTATATGTGCTGTACAATGCAGCATGCATGCTAAAAAAAAATAAAGCATTCTTCCTCATTACGCCTGCCTAGTTGAGGCATAAGATTTTGGCAAAATTCCAGTATGAGAATGTTTGTAGATAGGGATTTACATCAATATTCATTGGTGGTGGCATGGGAACGCCATGTACCTCTTAATACAAGGTAACGCAAAGAAGCGCATGGCGCAACATTGTGCTACTTTGGGAAACCATCCAATACAAGGGCAGATTTTCATTGGATAGTAAATTCGAGCAGAATGCTTTGCATGGGTTTACGTCACAAAAGTAACACAAACGTGGCACAAAGCGTTAGTAAATCTGGGCCTCTGTCTTTAGGGGGTGGAACTTAAGATGGTGCTTTGTCATCTAGGATTATACTCTGTCCACAACTGAGGCCAGTTGTGAGATGTCAGCAGGTGAGGATACTTTCAAATAGAGTTGAGTGTCATTCGCAAATTGATGATATTATATATCCATGCTCTCTAAGAGAGCACCCAGTGGTTCAAGGTAGAAGTTAAACAGGGCAGGGGCTAGAACAGAGCCTTGAAGTACTTCTCGGGAGAGTGCTACAGGGTTTGATACAGCATGTTCCACTTTGATCACTTGTGTCCAGGTATGACTTGAACCACTTCAGGACTTTCCCATCATAGCCCATGCATTGTTAGAGTGCAGATGAGGATATTATGGTTGGCCACCAATAGGTGAAGTAGAATGAATAGGCATGAGTCACCACTGTCCTTGATACTGAGAGCATCATCTGTTATTTGCAGGATGGCTGTTTCTGTACTCTGACCTTCTCTGAACCCTGATTAAAGCTCGTCCAGCAGTTTATTGTTCTTTATGAATTGTTGTAGTTGAATGTTGACCCAGCTGTCAAAAATGTGGCTTGGAATGGGAGCCCGGAGATTGGATGGTAGTTGCTGAAATCCTCTAAATCATCAGTTGTTTTCTTTAGTAAAGAGGATACCTGTCCTATTGTTAAGCAATCTGGAAATGTGCCTGGTTGTAGGGAGAGAATTATTATAATATTAGCTCACTCTGTGTCATCAGGATGTTACGCATTCCTTTTATTAAGTTAACAAGTACTGAGTCTAGGAAGTAACTTGAAGGGTTGATCTTGGAGATAATGATTCGAAGTTCAGTCTGCAAGATATCCTTAAAACTGGACCAGATGTTAGTTGATTTCCTGGTAGGTGTGATACAGGTGTGATGCAGGTGTGATGTAGGTGTTCGTAGTCTGAAAGGGAAAATATGCTCAAATGTTGTGTTCTTGGTATGATAGAAGCAAGCAAATTCCTCACATTTGTATTCACATTCCACTTGTCTTTCGTGGCCATAGGTTTATAAGCCTTCTAAAAGCTTTCTGGGTCTGTTGCTGGCCTACTCAATCTGGGATCTAATGGACAGAGATTTGGATTGAAAGATATGCTTCGTGTAAGATCTTTTAGCACCACAGAGAAGTTTGAGATTGTTTCTGGAGTTTTTTGTTGCCATGAGCATTCAGATGATTTGAGGAGTTTTCTTTATTCATTGAGATATTTAGTGTACCAATTCCAAAAGCTTTATTCGACCAATCATGTCATAAAAGCAGATCACAGTAAAAACCAGAATCATTTCCAGTCATAAAATACATTAGTTACAAATGGAACAATAAAACATTTAAAATTTAGTGCAGCAAACATAGTCAAAGTTAAAACTCATTATAAATTTAAAAAAAGAAAAAAAAAGCAATACTTATAATAAAAATATTAGATCATCAGACACGAGGCATTTCACATAAATATGTGGGAGGTAAAAAAACACACACCTTTCTTCAGCGATGTAAGGCTTAAATACAAATGCAGGCCGGTAATTTATCAAGTTACAGAGAGAATGCATGATCTAATTACCCACATCCATCTCAAAACCTTGGCTACTGCAATTGCAAAACACGGGAAAGTGTTGTTGCGTAATACTCTCAATGCGATGCTACATTTTCTGGTACCCAAAACCCTACAAATTGGTGTCAACCACGCTTTGCGAGGGGCGGCATAAGCAGGGCAGGCAAATAAGACATGGGCATAGGACTCTTCCAATACCTCACAAAAGGGACATTTGTTATTACCTAAACTAACCCATTTTGCCGTAAATGTTCTGAAAGGCAAAACTCCCACTCTGAATTGGAAGTACAGCTTCCGGTCAAAGTGTTTAGTTATAATGTCCCAATACTTCTCCAAGCTAGACCATGGTTTAACTGCTAGGAAAGCCCCCGTTAGGGATGAGCTATCACTTTTACTATAACTGTTGTAGTACACCTGATCGTAATATCTTTCCTTTATGACCTCTTTTGAGGGAAATTGGGAGCTCATTGGGTTTTCCCATAAATTCGACATGCCCATATTTAATAGTGAAGCTCTTACTTCACGTAGTCAGCTGATCTTATGAAAGGAATCCACCTTAATTATGTCCCAGAGTCCTTCAGCGTATGTTGACAGTTCTGGTATGCACCAAATTCTGCGCCAATACAGGATGGGACGCAGTCTGGCAAGGTCAGCCAATGCTTTCCTGCTTAGATCTCGTAGCAATGCTAGCACTGGGGTACTTTGGGGGTGAGTAACGATATTTCGCAAAAACCTGTTTTCAGCGATGGTTAGCTGAGACAGATTCTCAAAGCCCCAAAGTTCCGCCCCATATAACACTGAGCTCACTTCTTTCATGTTATACATTTGTAGGACCGGACTAACAGGCTTAGTCTGAGAGGCATTGAACTCAGTATGTAAGGTTCCTGACAATTGTCGATGCTTCAAAGTGGCAGTGTCGATCTGGGAACCGCATCTCATGTCTTTTTTGCAGGATTACCCCCAAATAAGTGAAAGCGCTGACTTGTTCCAATGTCGGCTATCCAAGAGTATGCCTCCTTTAAACGATCTATGTTGGTTGAAGGTCGTAAACTTGTTTTTTGCTACATTCATTTCCAAGCCCCTTAAGGTACAAAACTTTCCAAAGAGGTGTAAAGCTCGCTGAAGACCACTTGGGGTTTTGGAATAATGAGCATATCGTCAGCGAACATTAAGATGGGGATTTTAATGCCTGCGAGGACCAGAGCATCGGTAGGGATCGATGTTAAGAACTTGGTGATGCCATTAATAAAAAGTGAGAATAATGTGGGGGCCAAGACACATCCTTGGCGCACTCCCTTCCCTACAGGAAAGGGTTTAGTGATGTTTCCCTGCTTGCCCCAGCGAACTTGGGCAAAATTATCCTTGTGGAGGCGAGCTATGAGGGAAAGTAGTTCCAGCGGCAACCCCAGCTCCTGTAACACAACCCAGAGCTTGCTCCGGGAGACCAGGTCAAATGCTGACTTAAGGTCAACAAAGGCAGCATACATGCTGCCCTTGCATAAGACCACAGTCTGCCAGTGTATTAACCTAAACCTAAACACCTGGTCAATCATGCTAACGTGATCCCTTAAACCCACCTGTAAGGGAGTGAGAATGTCCTGATCCTTGATCCATTCTTGGACCTTTCCTAGTACCAATCTAGCAACCACCTTTTGAATAGAGTCGATTAGGCTTATGGGCCTATAATTTCCTGAAAGGGTTTTTCGCCTTTTTTGTACACAGGAATAATCTCAGCACCCTTCCAGGAATCGGGTACAGGTGCTCCGAGGGCAATCACATTTGCCAATAACAAGATATACCTATTCCTCTTTGTCTTATCGTGGAGAAAGATGTTGGCCGGGATGCCATCTATCCCCGGCGCTCTACACCCCATAATTGCACAAAAAGCTGCATTAACATCAGCTGGGGCAAAGGCCTTGCAAGAATAATATATGAGGAGGGCCGCTGAAACGTTAACCTCTTCAGAACCAGTTGCGTATTGTGATTCAAAATGGCTAACCCATTGATCCTGCGCTACATAATTCTGTGGCTGTGGTCGATGACCACCCCAACCAATTTAACTAAGTTCCAAAATCTTTGGGAGTTATTTTTGGCACATGCCAATCTGAGGTCCTGCCACCTATTTTCATCCCATTCCTTTTTTGCTTTCTCCTGGGCCCTCCTATACTTTGTCCTTGAGGTCCGTACGCTACTAGGCTCTTTCGATCTGATCGCGTCCCCAAGACGTCTACGGGCCATTTTGCATTCAACATTGTACCATTGGCACGCTTTCTTTGGTGGGGTACTCTTGGCCCTACACTCTTTGATAAAACGGGGTCACAATTTAGAGAAGAGTTTATTATGAGATGCGGTAGCAGCTGCAAGGGAAGCGGGCAGGAGGGGAGGGCCTCTAATTCAGCTATTGTGTGCTCAGTTTCCATGGCAATGGAAGCTAAAATATCTGGTTGCTCTAGGACCATTGCCCATTTAAGGCACCTCATGTCGTTAGTAGGTACCAGATCGCGAGTGATGAGCTGATTATCTGGTTGGGTACCATAAGTCTGATCTTTTTCTGAAGGACCTTTATTTTCTGAAGGGTGTTACATCGTCCATAATCGTAAGTAAGGTGTTGTTTAAGTGATTATTGATTGTATTTACATCGGCTGTTCCGTGGGATGAGATAGTCTGTATGTTAGACACGCCTTCAGGACATCATGGTTAATGTTGTTAGTGACCCAAGTCACGATTTTGTGTTGGGTAGGTTGACAATGTTATAGATTATGTGTTATAGAAAGAGAGGTCAAAGGGGATTTGGTAGTGGTTGGAGAAGTCTATTATAATTGGATTAGCCTTAGCTATACGTTCCCTTCTAGCACTAATCAGATCCCGCTTGGCTCCTTTGTCATGGGTGGGTTTCAGGGATTGTTGGATCAGCTCATTTTCATGCAGGAATGAGGAAAAGGTTTGGTAAGACGTGTCTTTTGAATCTACCCACTTCAGGTTGATACCTCCAAGAAATATATGTCGATTAGTCGATAGTACAAGCTGGGCTGTGATGAAGTCCATACATTGCTCCCCAAATATTTCCAGATACCTATTTTTTTATTTTCTTATAATAACTGCAACATCTGGGCTGTTTTTGGTATTAAGCCTAGAATTGCATTTATTTGGAAAACTGAGTGAGAAAGTAAAACATATAGATGGCAGGGTGTGGTGCCACTGTGCCTTGCACCAAAATCAGTAACAATTGTAACACGAGATGGTTTGTGGATTTTGTTTAGATGTTTCTCCATTCCCATCCATGTATACATCTGGTTGATGGGGTCAGCTTTCAGGGAATCATAAGTGGAGCCTTTAAGTACCATTAGAACATTGGAATGTTGGGAGCTCCATTGAAGACAATGGAGTGCTCCCTGCTTCTACGGGCCGGTAAAGGCCCGCAGAGCAACATTCCAATGTTTTACAAAGGCCTCTCGGAGCCCGAGGGGATTTAAATTCCCTCGCGCTTCGAGACGCCTTTGTTTTATTTGTTAGAACATTCTGCCCTCTAGTGGCAGAATGTTCTAATAGCCTTACAGCCCTTCGTAGCAGGGCTATACCGGCTATTAAAGTCCCGTCCCTTGTTAAAGTCCCTCGCCTTCGGCTCGGGCCTTTAACGCGGGAGCAGGCCTTTAATAGCCGGTATAGCCCGCTACGGCGGGCTATAAGGCTACATTACTGATCATGAATCTAGACTGAATGTCCAATAGAAAATAAGGATCAACATTAGAAAATGCTGCCATGGTTCTGGAAAATTACCAGTCCATTTGTACTATCACACTGCTGTAGACTACATTAATCTAACTACCACTATGTATATAAACACTCGAAGTTGAATCTTCCAGTCTCATAGAGGCACCCTCAAATAAGTGATACAAAACGGTACTTAATAACATACACGATGTATGTAAATTGAAATTTAGATGGGGCCCACAACAACCTCTTTATGATGATGGAAATTTTCATTTGAACTGAGATCAGTTTCATGATTATATTGTTTGGTTATACGGAAGGTACATGAACAAATACATGTAATTCTTTCAAATTCTGTATAGACTTGTTCTCATTCACAAACAATTAAATCGATCTAAGCCACATACTTCTAAACTTTGATTTTACCCAGAATATGAATTACCATTCACCCTACTAAATTACCTAATTCTGAAAATGCTCAAAAAAACAAGGAACGTTTAATCAATCACTTTAAATATCGGACACCCTGCTTTCCCACATGGCACCAAGAATGCTGTATGCATTTATTAGATGCACACTAGCCTGCTCAAGTATACCTATACACCTTATGCTTTTCCCCATTTTACTCCATAAATGGCTAACCTGTCTACTTCTTATCCCAGTGGGAAAAGACATGCAAAAGTTTTAGGCATTGTTACCAGTTATTTCTCTATTTATTTGATGTACTGACATGCCTGTAAGTCTAATTGCGACAAGATAACAATACCATATATTGAAATTAAACCAATAGCAAGTTCATTCATGACGTGAGTAGCACAGAGAAAATACAAAACCTTGCTCAAGTAAGTAAGTAAGGTTATTGTACAGTTAATTAAAACCGTTACAAAAGAAAGAACGAAATAAAAAAATGATAAAAAAGGCTACCCTAGTTAAAACCAACAATAAGGTAAAATTCAATTATGTTCTCATTGATCTTAGTCATTGGTAGATTTTATAAGCTAACATAGGCAGTATAAATTATATAGAATAACACAGAAAAGAGGAAAGAGGATAAGTCCCTGGTCACCCTCCTACAGACTATGAATCCACACAACACAGACCAGGGACTTTGTGTGTGTTTAGCAGGCCCTATGATGAAGCATGACACAGCTTGCTGTGTGTGAGGGCAGTTTTACACACACTGTTTGTGCCCCGCCTTATACCAATCAACCACCTCACCTATTACCCGTCACGATTTATGATTCTGTTAGTCCCTGGTCTGTGTTGTGTGGATTCAGTATAAATTATATCACAGGGGACCATTAATCTTCTCCAGCAACTTACATAGCAATAGCTCAAATAGACAAAGTGACAGTACTTAACAGTTCTTTAGTACTGTACAGGGAAGCTTATAGAGTGATAGTGCTCTGAAGTTGTCTAGCATGCAGTTCAATGGACCTCACTACTTCCCAGTCTCAGAACCACCAGCTAGAGGCAGAAAATTCCTGGTGGTGGAAAGTCCACAAAATGCTAGAGCTCAATGGGGCAACTTTATATTTAGCTTTACCAAATATGGCACAGTCGCTTTCTGAGCGCCACACTTTCTTAGTACTTCAACTGCTAACTTCGGGAGTAGCTAGAACTAGTGGCAGTCTGAGTAATCAGATGTGATATATTCATTGGTTTTACTCCCGTTCAGTATATCGATAGGAAATGTCATCAGTAATGATCTCTTCTGATCATTAATTCAACTTGCTCCTTATTGAATTCCCGGGGTTACTAAAATATAATTAGTTGGTCTATACGGAGCCTCGTTGCAGTGGGATTAGCAGGGATTAATCTGGGACAGCCTCCAATGACTTTACTGCATATTGCATACATTTCATGAATCGGCCTGCTAGCTGGGACAATTGCAGGGATAGACAGGCTGTAATTGCTTCCCTGCATGATCATACATGGAGTTGCAGAAAAACCAGGCGCAGCCAGTAGTGTCTATAAATTAGTAATGGATCACAAATGCAGATAATGCGCATTAAAGACTTTGATGCAGCCCCACAAAGCCTATCACCCCGACCTGTTGTTCCGGTGATACGGTCAAAATGGTAATCTTTAAGAGGAATCATGCCACTCCTTAACCGTAGTAGTTGCTTTTTCATGCAAAGTTTCAGCGGATAGTCCAGGAAGTTTGCGATACTACCCGGGTTGTATTGAAGTGGAATAGTAAGTATAAAAGCCAGATTGTTAACGTCTTCAGTTTCCAGGTCCCTCAGAATTAATCTTGCCTGTTTAGTCAAAATTCTGCCTATTGTTTTGGGTGGTAGGGAGCTTTCCCAAAGATCCTTTGCCGTTGATTTCGATCGAGGCTCTCAAATATTTAGGCCACTTTAGGTTTTTCTCAGAAAGGATTTGCCAAATTGCACATTTCAGTGAGCCACTGCATTCTTTACTTTCAAACCGTGTGCCAAGAAGCGCGCTTTTAGTATCAAGCTTTGTCATGGTAAATTGAATTCCAGTGGCAGACTAGATGCAGGAGAGCAGTTTGGAAGGGTGAACACTGAGCCAAAGCATTTATTTTGTGCCTGATCCAACCAAATCTCAAGGCAGTCTTTAAACGTGAATGCTTCATACATCAATGTTGGCATTCGCTTGCTATTGATAAACCTACAGGCCGCCGACAAATTGGGGCTGTTCATTTTTTGTAGCAATTTGCAGAACATAGATATCAATGCAGAACGGGTGTGCTTCTGGTAGCTGAGATGGTCAGAATAGCTGCCTCGTTCGGTAAAGCAAACACCCAGATATTTGATTGATCTTACTATCTCCAGCTTCATTATTGACAAGTACCAAGCCACTTCATTGCGGAGTTTCCAGCTTATTATTAAGATCTTACTTTTTGTGCTGTTGATTTGGATGTTCTTTGCCTTACTATCAACCTCCAGTGCAGTCAGGGAACGCTGTAAACCAATCTGTGTATGATAGAAGATGATGGTGCCATCGTTGGATTGAAGAAGTTGGAGTTTCATTCCTGCCAATCTCGGTGGAAACACTCTTGCTCTCGCTAGATGGTCATTAATGTCAGCCAGGCACAGGTTAGAGAGTAGAAGGGCCAAGATACAGCCTTACTTAACCCCCCTTGATGTATCAATTTTTTCCTGTTGTGAGCCAGTTGAAAGTTATTCGTATCCTCACCCACATTTGTGAATAGAGACTGACGATGGAATTTAGCAATGGAGCCGGCAATCCCCAAGTTTGTAGGTTGGCCCATAATATGCCTTTGTTCACGCAATCAAAAGCGGTGGAAAAGTCTATGAATGCTGTGAACAGGGGAAGAGCACCTTTTTTCATTGCTGCTTCCAAGAGGGCCGCCACAGTTATCAGGTTATCCTTGGTCCCGCATCCTCTACAGAAACCCATCTGGGTGCAGGGAATTATGTCTTTCACCTTCGCCCATTGCTCCAGCTCCTTTTAAAAAGAACTTTTGCGAATGCTTTACCATCAATGTCCAACAAGGCTAAGAATCTGTGGTTTTCCAGCCGGTCTCTGGGCCCCTTCTTGTGAATGGGTATCAGGATGAAGCCTCTCCAGCTGTCTGGAATGGTATTAAATAACAGGCGTTTGTTGAATAATGGAAACATCAAGTCCACCTATTCGTGACTAGCCGCTTTTAATATATTAGCTGGCAACCTATTCGGCCCTGGCGCGCGAGAGGTGCGCATCGTCTTGATTCCATTCAAGAGTATGTCATAGGTTAAGCTTAGAGCTTCAAGCGCTGTAACTCGACTGTAATCTGCATCTTAGCGTGCGCGCTCCTCTGGCACTGCTGAATTGCCAGCCGCATATACAGTAGTTATATGTCTGGACCACGTTGCTACTGTAATATTAGAATGCACCAGTGTATTATTTGATCTCAGTAATCAGTGGACAAGGAGCCAAAATGCACGGGGGTTTGAAGATTTTGAGGTTTTGAACAATTTTAACCATTGTTTCTCCTGCCATTGTTCTTTGAGATCCCAGAGCTTTCTCCTGAACTGTTTCCTAATTTGAGGTAGGGTGGTTCTAACTTGGTTGTTTGAATCATAACGTGCCAGCTGTCCTTAAGTAAAGTTTAACTTTCTTTTCAGCAGTCTGATTTCTTCACCTCCTTTGGGGCTATTGCTGGGAGACATTTTTATATCTGAGCGGGCTCTGGAGAATTGCAAATTATCCTGGTCTATCCCAATATCTATGTGCCAGCTGTTAGCCATGCCACTGAATTCATTTGACATCCTCCGAAGACAGCATTTGAGTTTCTCACTCGCTTCCTCCTAATGCTGTGGTCTCCATCCAATTATATAGACTGGCGTTACTTCCACCTGGGTCCCTAAAAGACTTAATGGCTCTTCACAGCAACCTCTATATTCAAGCTGGCACTTTAAAATTGCGTGATCACTGATGTAAAGGTTTTGACTCTAGAGAAATGTTGCCCTGAGACCCAGATATAATCCAACATCGATGTCTGGTTTTGGGAAATTCAGATACATGAGGCCGGTTGGTCGGACGGTATTCTTCCATTAATACTACGAAGGCCTAGATCATTCAGGTGAATTTCCCGTTAGTGCACCAGCCTTATCAGATTTACCGATGTTCTTTTTTAATGGAGGAACTCCCCATTCTGCATCATCTATTTTCTGCCAAATTGGTACTCTTGCCCATTCCACAAGTTTGAGTTACAATCACCTGACAGTGCCCACATAGCTTCTGGATGGCTCATCCACTGATCTCTCACTATTGAAACTATTCTTTTTAGCTGTAATTTCATTTTCTTCGCCAATAGCGGGTTGACATATACATTACCGATGACCGTCGTTGAATTGGGATTTATAACAGGAGAATTTAAGTCTAGTTTGATTGACACATAATCATGTGCGCCTGTACACAGTGGTGTTATATTTGCCCTCAGGCTTTTACTTCTTGCCACTTCTCCAGAGCAGTGTCCCCCTTTTGTTGATGTTTGGGCCGAAGCAAATGTTTTGTTGTAATCTTGCCAGCAGCTATCCGTTGTTTGCCAGGTCTCCTGTAGGCAAACTATATAATCTTGTTGCAATCCTTCATTACTTCTGGCCCTGTGAGCACGTTATTAAGCCCTTTAATATTCCAAGAGCATACTGTGAACCCTAAGTCCAGGTTGCATTTCAGCAGACGGTGCTGCCTAAAGGTCTTTATATTAGGGATACTGATGGCTGTCCTTTTGGAAGTTCCCCTTACTATTGTTTGTTCCCGCTTCTGGGCGGCTTTACAGGATTTCATTAGCATAGCTACTAGATATTGAGGGCCTCATTTATGAGGCCCCTTGCCCCGCCGGATCATCACTTTTTGTGACGTTCTGTGGTGCAGGAGCCTGCTCCATATTTTCGAGGCAGCACTAAGCCACTTTTTTGGGCTTAATGCTGCCTCGTAAATATAGTTCCCTTTAACTCAGTTTTCTGCGTTAAAGGGGCGTGCAATGGGTGTTGTTGGGGGCGTTCCCAGCAACATCAAAGGCTTTTTGGCACTGCCCCAGATTTAAGAGAAATCGTAAATCTGAGGCAGCGCCAAAAACTTACGCCTCCCCAGGGGAGGCGTAAGGGAGGCACAACGAGGAGAAAAATCTTTAGTTCTCCTTGTTTTTCTTTTTTCTATGTGTGCTGCATTCTGGAGCACACATAGAAAGAGGAAAAAGCCTCTTCTGATTATTTTTGTGTAGGAAGGTCTTCCTTCCTGCACAAAAAATAATCATCCCTGCAACGCAAACACCCTTGCACCATGGTGCAAAGGTGCCTGCGTTGGTGCATGGCAGCCTATTGTGCGCCGGAGAAAAGGACAGGAATGCGCCGTATCTGATAGATAAGGCGCATTCCTGCCCTTTTCGTTTCTGTAGGGCAGCGCAGCAGGAAGTCTTGCGGCGCTACCCTACGGTGAAACCTCATAAATGAGGCCTTGAATCTATACGCTCCGCTCCTTTAACGTTTATAAGGACAGATCTTGTCTGGGGCGGACAGTCAGTTGCTGAGTATTTAGATGGTTTTCTTTGGCCTACTTGGGAAAATCCTTTTGGTTATCTAAGGGTCAGGGGGTCGAATATCTGGATGCCCCAAGCCTCTAGGGTTGATTTGTGTGACAATATGTTTCTTTTAGTTTCTCCGTTCCTAAGGACTATCCTCGTCCGTTCATTCACTTCTTGATATTGGCATGGATAGAATGCCCCATATCCTATATCAGCTGTGGAAATATCTTCATGCCTGGGAGTGCTGAGAGAAGCAATACCAGGTTTCCCCTATTTAAGATGTCAACACAGCCTCTTGAGGTGTATTCAGGATACAAAACAAGAGATGGCAGGTCTTCATCATCATGCAGAGAGTTGATTTGGGGCTTAAGTGTGCATCCTGTCTGTAATACATTTGCGTACCTATGCAATTAATCTGTAACTGGAACTCCTCTGCTTGAACCACCGATTCCATTATGTGCAGTTTCGACAATATTTAAGTTCCAATCAGTCTGGAGATTGGCACACAAGGGGTGGGCGTGCTTTCTCTAACTGTTGCTGGACAGGTATGTTTGACTCTAAATCAGCAGGATTATTATCCTCCTGTGGAATCATGAAGCTTCGTCTATTAACAGTGCTTAAGTTCTGGAAATCCGCCTTTTCCTTGCTTGAGCTATTAGAGTTTCTTCCTAATTTGACTGTTTGAGTAGATTTTGAGACACATGACGGATAGCTCTCCAGCTCTTGCCCAGTGGCTTTAATGTCCTCGCACTGCATGTGGGTGGAACTTCAAGTAACTAATTAATTGTTGATTTTGTACTTTCGTCACATTCGAAACTGCTGTCACCCTCATCTTGCCCTGATATCCCGTGGGGCTCTCGGGGTCCTTATTAATTTTAAAGACAGAGTAAAATCTTTGTGCTGGAATTGGCAGGCTTTTTATTTTTTTATTCAATTTCTTAAGACGTTTCTAATTTTTCCTTGAGAGTGCAGGATCTCATGGCTTTATATCTGGTGTCTCGTCTTCTTTTAAGTGGAGTAGTAACTCTGCTTGGTTATTAGTTGCTTCCATAACTACCTTACACTCCGTTGCACCAGCGTGTTCGGTAAGTTTTGACAATGTGGCCAAACCCTGATTTTGATTTACTGGTTGAATTGAGATGGATGATGCCTGGAAGGGTAGCCAGCTTATACATTAAGGGCCCGATTCTGATGCGGGTTGGAAAAGCTTCCCGACCGAGGGCCTGATTCTGATGCGGTTAGGAAGGCCTCCTAACGGCATTTGCTCCTTCCAAATCGGATCGGGAACGTGTCTTCCCGACCGAGGGCCCAATTCTGATGCGGTTAGGAACAAATGTTCCCATTGAAGTCAATGGGAGTTCAACCAAATCGTATCTGGAAGCATCCGGATGCATCCTACTCCGCCGGTCGGACTTTCCCGATCCGAGTGGGTCGGACACCATTTCCCAACCGATTCGGTCGGGAAGCTTTTCCAACCCGCATCAGAATCGGCCCCCAAATGGAGAGAGTAAAAAGACGTTTCAGATGCCTTAGCCGCTAATTGAGCTTTTTATTATTAGATCATTCAACTTTTTTAGCTTAAAGTTGATGGCCATTGTTTGTGTGGCTAGTGTTTGCAACACCAAAATTTGAACGTCCAATTTGTCAGCGTGGATGATGGCCGCTTGCTCATTCACAAGCATCCCTTGTTGCACAATTACATGAGCCTCACGAGGTCTTCGAAAGTATCATTCAATCCCTCACAGTCACAGCTCAATGTACCCATGGCTTTCGGAGTGTGTGAGGGAATTGTTGCTTTTTCTCCGTTAAAAAAAATTCTAGTATCCTTGGAGTAACTTTGGGTTTGTGCTCTTAACTGCTTTTGGGCCATTTGGGTGTTCCTGGATTGCTTCGGACTGGAGGCAACACCAATCATAGGACCTCTTTGTGAGAGCAGGACCCTACTTTGCGCATGTGTTTTTTTGCTAACATTGCTAGCACTCAATTTCTTTGTGTTCTTTTTTTAATATTTTAACTTTCTTGGGGCCTGCAACAAGAGAGAGCTACAAGTTCTCATTACCAGCCTGGGAATTGCCCTCAAATGCTTGCCGAAAAATTCTTAAAATGTGGCGCAATTGTTTCGGCCATGGCTTTGCACACCATCTGCCATGCCAATATAGCCCAAAATCTACCCTGCCGGCTGCATCCAAGAGGATCTGACTGTCCCAGTCCAATGTAGCCTGCCATGCCGGAGGAATGCCATTGAATGACTGTAAGAAGAAACATCACATTCGAAGGTCCTCCTTGGCCCCCGCTGACAGCCTAACATGGTGATTAGGTAAAGGAAAAATTGAGAGGGCCCGCCCCAACCGCCTGCAGAAGGTCCTACCCACCCTTAACACCCTGCACACGAAGTTCAAGTGACCCAACAGCAGCTGTACCTCCCTCACTTTTACCTTCTCCCTTGCTAGGATGTTAGTCAGGAGTGAGAGCATCTTCTCTTCTTTGTCCTGCGGCAACCTGGCCTCCATTCTTCCGAGTCAATTTCTAATGCCCAAAAATTATAGCTCTGTTTGCAGCCCCACTGTTTTTTTTCAGGCGCCAAAGGTACCCGTAGGTCACCCATGAGCTCTTTGACTCTTACCAGGAGAGCCTGGCAGTCCGCCGAACCAGGTGTCTCCATAAAAAAGAAATCATCCAAGTAGTGGGTTATCAGCTTATGGCCCGTATGCCATGTAAATAACCACTGCAAAAATGAACAGAAGCATTCAAACAGGGTGCATGATATGGACCATCCCATTGGCAAGGCTTTGTCCACATACCACTTGCCTTCAAATTGTATGCCTAAGAGCTGAAAATCTGCCGGGGGCACATGAAGCAGCCGAAAATGTAACTTCACATCACATTTTGCCATCAATGCCCCTGGGCCCGCCGTCACCACCAGTGACATGGCCACGTCAACCGAGGAGTACGTCACTGATGCTACTTCCTCTGCAATGAAATCGTTCACTGACCCTACTTCTGGCTGAACAAATGCTGAATCAAATGAAATTGACCTTTCTCCTTTTTTGGCACCACCCCAACAGTTGAAATGATCAGGTTCTCCATCGATTAATCATGAAAGGGTCCCACCATCCGGCCTTCTGAGACCTCTTTCTCCAATTTTTCTTGAACCACCTGTCTGTGCTCTTTTGCTGAGCACAAATTGTATTCCCACTGCCGCACCAGAGGGCCCTAATACCCCCCCCCAAAAAAAAACAACGGAACCCCTCCCTTAACATCGCCGCTTCTATGGGACACCCGTAAAACCCCAGCCAATACTCCAACCTGTCGAAATTAACTTGAGAACGAGCCTTTTGACCCAGATCCCGGAGCTCCCCTCCCACCTCGGGAATCTTGGAATTGCTGTTGTTGGTGCACCCCTTGACCTACCCCTTGCTGTTGCCACTGCCCTGTCCCCTGCTTGTAGCCACTACCTACTCCAGAGCAATTGATGAGGGGATGCTGGCCCACACACTTTGAGCACTCATGGCCAAATTTACAATATTCCTGAGTGCGCAATCACTTATTGAAATCCCAACAGGCGCCCCTTGATCTCGACTGTGCCTTTGCTGCCGCCAGGTGGGACTGCCTTGAAAGGAGCGATATACAATTGGCAGACCACTTTGCGCAGGATCCCAGGCCGAGCGCACCCTGAATTCTTCGTCATATTGGGCCCATGCATATCCGCCCCCCACGATTTGTGCCTTCCAAATGACGTCCATGTACTTAAACATAGCCACGCAACGCTCCTGATATTTTTCGCAGTGTACGCTGGCATAAATTAAAAATGCTGTGGTCTAATTCTCTATTGTGAGAGGTACTTTTAAGCCATTTTCCCAACTCATATTCTTCTTCCTTCAAACCCTCCCTGGAGCGCATTTCTCTATGGAGGAGTTTAAGCATCTCCACATACTCCCCCTTCCAAATATGCTCTTTTGTAGCTAGTATGAGATGAGCCCCCAACGGCTTAGTGACACCCATGTATGGTAACCTCTTTATCTTTAGATCTTTTCTTTCTGTACCATCCTTGTTCTCCCCTACCCCTTCTGCCCCCCTACTACCCATCCCTGTGCCCGCTCCTTCCTCTGTTTTGTTCCCTCCGCCTGATCGTTTGTGCCCATACTCACATCCAGCACGTACTTTCCTTTTCACAATTGTTCCCTCCCCTCTTCCGACATGTCCCCAGCATCCACGCCTGTGGATACCATCTTTGGTACTCCTTTTACTTCCTCGGCTTTACCTGGAACTAAGGTCGGTGCCCGTTCAGTTGCAGTCCGCCTCGCCTGGGGCCTCGCAGTATCTGACACCTTAATCAGCCGCTTCATGCAATCCTGTAAAATACTCGACATCTGATTAGTTGTGCCCCACCTCCGGCTCCTAGGCTCTTCAACACTCACTTCAACTTCCTCCATACTATCCTCTTCGTAATCGAACACTGTGATTCCTAGTGGGTCCACCATCTAGCCCCCAACTGGAGCCCGGACACAAATCCAACTTAGGAACCACCTTGTAAGTCTCGGCCATAATGCGTTGTGCAGCTTCCAGGGGAGGCTGAAGTAACCCTACCCTGTTGCTGGCCTGACACTACTCTCCTGTCTTCTGCCGTGTGTGCACTGGAGGCTGTCCTAAACCTACCAGCTGTTGGGACCAACGAGGTCATACTGGACCTTATTATGTCAGCCACATAGATACCCCCTGCTGGTTTCGGGCAAGCTGTGCTGAGCCCAGCCCTCTCTTCCCCTTGGCATTGTTGAGACTCTACCCAGCTCTGCCGAATTCAGATACTTACGTCGCTCCTGTAAAAAAGATGACAGGACTGGTGTGCTGGCACCTTCCACCAGTCCTAACAGGTCTGCTGAACTCCTTACGCCCCTCAACCAGTCCACTTGACTTCTCTATCGTGCCAGGCCATCCGTGCTCCCCCCAGCTCCCCCATGACTGCTGCCTGTCCGCATCTAAAGAGACATCCCCTTCCAAGAGCTCACCGTCTCTGACATCCTCCTCCCTGCTCCATTCTAACATGGCAGCTATAACGGCAGACACGGGATCCATCCCTGCCCCCAGGGTATGCCCCCTCTCCTCTGAGGACCAACTCCTCCTCCCACCAGAGCCCCCTGCAGCACCTGGCAGGGGGCCCTTGATCAGTCCACTGCAGGGACCCACCCTTTCCCAAATAGGCATCTAGGTGGGCCCCCCTGTCCCTCCCCCCACCCCTCACCTCCTCCTTCCAGTGTCTAAAGATGTCCAGGCCCTCCCAGTCTACAACATCCCTGTCCATAACAGGGCTCATGGGCACTTCACCCTCCTGGCCACTCTCATTTTGTAAATACAGTGCCTCAGCAGGCAGAGAAAACCTCGCTGACTGCTGTTTATTTACCGGCCAGCATAAAGCCCTCATGGCCCGCCCCCTTCCTCCTCCCACCACCTCATGCTTGCCGGTTTTATTTCCAGCACGAGTAGCTCAGCGGAGGCCGCTCGCCTGAGCATGTACTGCCCCCGCCCACATCGGAGCAAGCAAGTGGCTTAGCTGATGCCTCCCAGTGGTTGGCTACCCCCAAACCCCCCTTCTTACTTCCATCTATGTCAAAAGAATGCCTCCTTACACACCACTGCCCACCTAGTTTAAAACCATCTTTAGCAATAAGCCTTTTGGGGCAGATTTACAAGCCCCTTGCGCCACTTTTGCGCCGCCGTTGCGTCACTTTTGTGACGCAGCGGCGACGTAAACCATGCGCCACGTTGCGCCTTATTTACAACGTGACGCATCTAGGGAGATGCGTCACGTTGTAAAGCCCTGCGCCACATGAAACCTGCGTCAGGTCTCATGTGGGCGTTCCAGTCGCAGGGTGGGCGTTCCGTCGCAGGAAAGCCTCGTAAAAGTGACGCAGTGAAATCTACAAGATTTCACTGAGTCACTTTTCTGACGCCGCTGCGACAAATCCTTACGCCTGCTTCAAGCAGGCGTAAGGAGTGGCGCACCACGTTAGAGATGGGCGGCCCACAAGCATTGCTGGAGTTGCGTCGCACTTGCGACACGACTCCAGCAATGCGCCACCCTTCCGACGGGAGATGCGACACGCATCTGTTTATCTTTGCGCCACGGTGCGCCGCATAGTAAATGCGGCGCACCTGTGGTGGCGCAAGGGTAAACTTGCGTGATGCATCTTTCCTGGCGCATCTCTGCTGATTTGCAGGGATGCGCCAGGCATTGTGAATCTGCCCCTTAGACTTACATACTGGACAAGGCATCGTAATAATAATGCCAGACTGCATGGGATAAGGCATACGGACAGGAAAGTAGGAGACCTTTATATATTGCAGACACCCAAGCACCATGGCCCTGAAATTCCCAATATCAGAAGGATAGTATTTTCTTTTCCCCATATACCAGACCGCATTGTGCTTTCCCAGCATATCAACAACCAACTATTTAATTTACCAGTGACAGGAATTTCACATAAACCATTATCACCTATCTTCTAGAACGTTCGGACACATTCTTACGGGGCATTTACTTTTTTTCTGCTAAGGGGACACTTGCATTACAATTTTAACATTTAGAAGTTACTTCTACCCTGGTAGGGCCTAGGGAGTTGTCTACATGATACCTCTTGCATAGCCAATTACTGCACAACTCCACAAAGGCCATCATCTTTTAGGGACCAATTATAGATCATAGAGAATACGATATCTGTGGCAATTAAGAGTTGAATCACATCCTATTTCTCCACTAGTTCCATCATTTAACTATCTTAAAACCTTTTTTTTAACTTCACTTATGTTTAAATTGATGCCTATTAAAGATATTATAAGCAATGATGAAGTATTATTTTTTACTGTTACAGAAAACTTTTATGGTCAGGAATCTCTCACTCCGTTGTCACAACTGAGGGAGTATTTCCAGTCTCCATTAGGAACTGCAAGTTTATATATGTTTCTGCATGAAAATAATAATATGGCATTTCACCTATTCTAGGATTAAGTTAATAGTAGCGCCTGTCACTAAACGTTCAGCCTTATGTTTATGTGTCACGTTTGCCGCACCCCAAGAGTGTTATTTACTGAGTATGCTATACTATTGAAAAAATATTAAAAGCTTTTTTTACAAATGCTCCTACTAATTTGCACCCTTGAATAAAGCTGCAAGCTTGCAGGTCAAAAGAGTGAAACACATGTTGGCGGAACATGATGACCCTGTGTCTATATGTGAAGGTTTGACACCATCAAAGAGAAGCAAAAGAAATAAAAGATTCTTTTAACTCTACAAAGTATATTGTAAACTGTTGATGCTAGTAAATTATTGTTGCCACAACTTTGTGCGAATATAAAGGTTGAAAAATGTATGGTACCAAACAGTCTACAAAATCCTACTTTGGTTATGGCTGAAAAAATATGTTACATTTTATCTTGATTCTTTCCTTTTGGGGAAGAAAAGATGAAAAATGGAGGACTGACCAGACAAAGCGTTCACGGATTCAATCATAAAAGTGGTAACATCTTAAGAATAGGAAACCTCGGGAGAAGTTTTACAAGCCAAATCTGCACTTAGATAAAAATATATTGTTATGCAAATCTTGGAGACAAAGGGGCTTGACCTTACTCAAGGGGGTCTAGCTCAGTCTTTCTCAGATATTTGTTGAATGTTATAAACTGGATGTGTTGGGGCAAGATAATTATGGCCACTTAAAACTAGTTACTGCAGAATTCTGGAGTACATGCTGAATAGATTGAAGGCAATAAATTTGAATTGATTCTACAAAGGATTTCCAAAGGAATGATGAACATATGCCCTGGTTCTACTATAGTGAAATAGGTCAAAACCCAGTTAAAGCTTTTTCAAAATACTAAAATGAGAGTTGAGCTAACAAAACAAGAACGGGCTTCTAGTTTTTATTGTTGATCCTGAAAGTTCATATTGATATATGTCCGGTAGGTTGCCCCAACAAAAAAAACAGTTTCAAACTACACTGGGCACGGTCAGAATAAAAAGGTTCAGTTGGCTCTGCTGTATATTGATGTGACAAATTGGGTTGTTGCCGACTGGGTTTTAGCCCAGGTTAAGCAAAAGCCACAATACCTGTCAGGGTGAACCACAAAAGTCACTATATTAACCTGTGCTTAACCCTCTAATAGCTTGGCACAACAGCAGTAAGGCTTAACTCAGAGGCAATGTGTAAAGTATTTATTCAGCACACAGAAAGAAAGTGAAAACACAACATAAGATAAATCCCACCCCAAATTAGAGACATAGAGTTAATTGTATTCAATTATTTGACACCAAAATTACACAAATTGATTCAGTAGAACTGGAATTATGAATCTTTAAAGTTTAAGGTAAAAGCTAGCGCCTAAAAGATCTAAGCGCCAACTGTGGACATCTAGTCATGCGAGACCAGTTCAAAGTCGAAAAATATGGCCGACTGAGATCGAGCACAAGTCGAATAGAAGAAGTTGGATTTGACCCGTCGGCACTTGCCTCCGGACTTAAAAGAAATACTGAGAGAAATGTTCTGAGAAGGTCAAGTTTAGTGGGGCAAGGCGGCATGCAGTGTACGAGGAGGGAGCGTCCTCATCGGGGAGCGCCTGGACGAAGTTACAGTGAAGATTTCTACATTAGGACTTAGTTTCTTTTTTAAAGTCAATAATCTCCAGTGGGACGAGCTAGGAGGCTGTAGCTGATGAGAGGTCCACAAGGCCAGATAGCCCTTTGGCAAAGGACAGCTGAACAGGATTTGATCCTGCTGAGAGGAACATAGCTGGAGTTGCCGCAAAGTCAGGCCGACCGGTGAGGCACCTTGAGGGAATAGATGACCAGCCTGGTCCCCGTCTTCCCTCTGTTCTCAGAGCAGTTTTTAGCCAAAAAAGTCCCACATTTTGGATGTTGGCTATCTAGGCACCTTTAACACCATAACTAAGGGCCCAGGAATGCAGGGGCACTACTTGGGGGGTTAGGACTCACTCCGGCTGTGTTCAGTTGCGGGTTCAAGATGACAGGAATCTTTTCTGTCCCTGAGGCCCTGATCAGAAGGCCAGATAACTAGACCTTGGAGTCACTCTGGTAGTCCTGGGTTCAAGTGATGAAACAGAGCTCAAGCAGCAGGGCAGGTCTTTGAGGGTTCAAGCAAGTCTCCAAGCAGCAAAGCAGTCCTTCCAGGTGCAGAAAGGTAGTCTTGTGGAGTACACAGCAGGCCACAGCAGCAGGCAGTCCTCTGAGAGTCCTTGCGCAGGTCCAGAAAGTGAACTGAAGAGTGGGTCTGAGGGTCCTATTTTTAAACCTGGTGCTTCCTTGAAGTAGGAGAAGTTTTTAGAGAACTCACTTTGAAGTGTTTGAAGTTTCCTGACTCCCCTAACCTGGCTCCAAGCTGGCAGCATGAACAATGCAGGGGTGACAAGTGCTTTGTGTGAAGACAGAGCACAGGCCTTTTGAGTTGCAAGTGGGGCTTTGCCCAACTTTGCCCCCCACCATCTTGCCAATTGATGGCCCATCCAAGCACACCTTATCCCTCTATTGTATGGCTGTCTGCGCAGAATAAACAAAGTCCATCTACCAACTACACCGAGTCATGTGACCTAGGACAGGCTGCAGGCGCCATATAGCTAGGGCAGGAAAATGGCAACTTTCTAAAAGTGGCATTTTCAAAATTGTAACTTAAAATCCAACTTTACCAATAAAGAATTGCAATTTCTCAGACACCAACCTTGAATTTTTTATCTCTTCTCAATCAAAAGTAGGCACTTATTAAATGTAATAAAGGAACCCAATGTTATCCTATGAGAGGGGTAGGCCTCACAGTAGTGAAAAACAAATTTAGGAGTTTTTCCACTACCAGGAGATGTAAATCTTAAAAGTACATGTCAATTTTTTTAATTACAATGCACCCAGCCCTATGGACTAGTTAGGACCTATCTTAGGGGTGGCCTATATGCAATAAAAGGGGAGTTTAATGCCTGGAAAGGGGGCTAAATTGCCAAGTCGATTGGCAGTTTAAAACTGCATTCAGGCTGCAATGGCAGAGCAGGGGCATGTTTCAAGGGCCTACTTAAATGGGAGGCACAATAAGTGCTACAGGCCCCCTGGTGGCATTAATTTTACAGGCCCTGGGTAGTTGGTATACCACTCTACAAGGGACTTATAAGTAAATCAAATATGTCAACTAGGTGTAAGCCAATTCTACCATGTTTTAGGGAGTGGGCACAAGCACTTTAGTGCAGGTTAGCAGTAGTAAAGTGCACAGAGTCCAAAGGCCAACTGTTTGACCTGACAGCCTTTAGGTGGTCTTCCCCAAACCTTTTGCCTGCTTAACTAGGCTTTTTGCTGTATTTTGTTTTGTTTGCCATTGCCAGCCAGTGCTAAGGTGCATGTGCTACTCCCGTGAACATGGTTTAATTGACTTATCCACAATTGGTATATTTGCTTTATCTGTAAGTTCCAAGTAGAGTGCACTACATGTGCCCGGGGCCTGTAAATTAAATACTACTAGTGGGCCTGCAGAACTGATTGTGTCACCCACACAATTAGCCCTTTAAAACATGTCTCAGGCCTGCCACTGCAGGGCATGTGTGTGCAGTTTGCACTGCCACGTCGACTTGGCACTTAAAACCCCTTGCCAAGCCTTAAACTCTCCTTTTATTACATATAGGTCACCCCTAAGGTAGGCCCTAGGTAGCCCATAGGGCAGGGTGCTGTGTAAGTAAAAGGTAGGATATATACATTTAAGTTTAGCATGTCCTAGGAGTAAAAAACACCTAAATTTGTTTTTCACTACTGCGAGGCCTACCCATCTCATAGGTTAACGTTGGGAAATCCTTATTACACTTTTAAGCTATAATTCCTGATCGAAGAGGAGTAGCTCTGTCATGTTTAATATCAAGGAATGGTAATGATAAATCCTCTTTGCTGGCGAAGTTGGATTTAACATTACTATTTTAGAAATGCCACTTTTAGAAAGATGGCATTTCTCTGCTCTTAAAGCTCTACATGTCTGCAGCCTGTCTCTAATACACATCAGGGGTGGGTGACAGCTAGACTTTGTGCACTCACTCTAGACAGTCACACACAAAGGAAGGGTAGGTCTATCGGAGTGTCCATATGCATCCTGATGGCTCACCCTTGGCAGAATGGGGGTGAGGAGCAGACACCTACATCCGAATGGACAGTGCCCTGTCCCCACACAAAGGGTTGCGAACCCTCCTGTGGTGAGTTTGTAGCCAGGGATGTGCACTTCAAAGCCACTCTTTGAGATCACTTCCAGTTCAAAGGCAGAACTGGGAATAAGTACTGGTCTCAGACCCCTCCAAATCTGGACTTGCTGCTACAAGGACTACCGCTCTGCTCAACTGCTGCTCTGGAAGTACTACTTTTCTGCTGTGCTGCCCTGCTACCCTCTGTCCCTGCTGGGGAAGAACTGGACTCTTGCTTGAACCCAGAGTGATCTCCAAGGGCATGCTGGCTTGCCCCCTGTTTAGAGACTCATGGATATCAAAATCTCACCTCATGCTGCTGTGCCTGGTCCATTGGAAGTGGATCCAGGTGCTTGCTCCAGTGGAACCGACACATCCTCTGCTGAGAGAAGCAGAATCGATGCATTGCCGATATTGCAGCAAAAGGCCTGGTGCATCGAACTTGGAACCAGCGTTTCGCCTCAAGAACTGAAGCATCGGAACTGCCACATCGCCACCAGTGCAGTGTCAGAAGATCGACGGATCCCCTCGACTTTGTGTAGAAACCCAGAGCATCAGCTTCGTAACCAATGCATCTTGTCACTTCATCTTCAGAATAGGTGCATCGCCGACATTGCGTTGAGAAAATGGCTGCATCACATTGACTGCAGGGATTGACACCGGCGCATCACTTGGTTGCTCCCCACATCTCGCTATTGTTGCCAGGATCAAGGTACTTTTTTCAGCGGGTATTGTGTGTCGCCTCTATCTGGCCTGTTCTCCATCACGTTCTGCCTGAACTCTTGACTTTGCCCTGGTCCAGCGTGACCAGATAACCCCCAAGGTCGCTTGTTGCTTCTAGGAGCTATTTTTACATGTAATCTGTAAACATTCATATCTCAACTTCTACTTACTAGATTTTTGTCGTTTTGGTCTTGTTTTATTTATAAAATCATAATCTATTTTTCAAAACTAGTGCAGAGTCTTTTTGTGGTGTTTTCATTGTGTTACTGTTTGAAGTGTTACACAACTACTTTACACATTGCCTCTTAAGTTAAGTCTGCATGCTGCGTGCCAAGCTAGCAGAGGGTGAACGCAAGTTAATTTATGCAGCACTGATTGTGCCACCCACTTATGTAGCACCTTAAAGATGTCTGGGGCCTGTCATTGTAGTCTGTGTGTGACATTTTAAACTGCCACTTCGACCTGGCAAAATAACCCTTTAGCCAGGCCCAAACCTTTTTTTTTATACACGAAAGTAACCCCTAGAATAGACCCTGGACAACTCAGAGGGCAGGGTGCAATGTATTTAAAAAGTAGGACATGTACCTTTAAGTTTTACATGTCCTGGTAGAGAAAAACTTAAATTTGCTTTTCACTACAGTAAGGGTTACCTCTCCCGTAAGATAACATTTGAGTTACTTTATTACATTTAATAAGCTGTAATTTCCAAATGGGAACAGTTAACCAGATCATGTTTGGTGTCTTTCGAATTGTAATGAAAAATCCTAACTTTTGGTGAAGTCGTATTTTAAATTACAATGTTGAAAATGCCACTTTTAGAAAGTTAGCATTTTCCTGCCTTAGCCATTTAGTGCTTGCAGCCTGTCTCTGTATCACATGACTGGGTGTAGTTGACAGTTGGGCTTAGTGTATTCTTCCTAGACAGCCACACACAATAGAGAGTTTAGATGTGCCAGGATGGTCAATCAGTGGCAGGATGGGAGGGAGGAGCTAGACACAGCCCTGCTTACACTTGAATAGGCTGTGTCCTGCCTCCGCACAAAGGGCTGCATGCACCTGTAGTTAGTCTAGATCTAGGGCAGGGGAAGCAGGGTACCTGTGCACTTCAAATGAAGACCTGTAGAAGCTTCTTCCTCATTTCAAAAGCAGAACTGGGTATGAATATTGGACCTCAGACACCACCTCTTCAGTCCACTTCTGGACCTGTGGATACTCTGCAGGAAGAAGGACTGCTGTGCTGCTGAAAGGACTACCACTTTGCCGGACTGCTGCCCTGGAGGGCTGCTGCCCTTCCGTGCTGACCTGCTGCCTGCTGCCCTCTTACCTGGGTGAGAAGGACTGGACCTGCATCTCTTGAACCCAGAACCCCAGAGTTACTCCAAGGGCTAGTTGGCTGGCCTCCTGATATGAAGCCTCAGGGATACAACAGGCTTCAAACAACTTTGCACCTGCACCTGGAGTTTGCCATTTGTGAGTCTACCCTGCCAGGTGCTGCTACCCCAGTCCTGGACCCTTGGGAAAGGTCCTAAGGTTCCCTGCCAGCCTCTGTGGATCCAGTAAAACATAGACATCTCTGCTGCTGTGCGGGGAAAACCTGAGCAGCACAGATGTATAGCCACTACTGCATGGATCAGAACTGCAGCAAAAGACCCACATCGCATCGCAGCCTGTTGTTGCATCAGAACTGCTGCTGCGTGATGCATCCTTGGTGCATGCCCTTGCATCCCTCATGGACTGCAACCTCAACAACGATGCCGGACTCCTTATAGTAGCTCCTCAGAACATATGCATTGCCCAACTGCGCGATGCATCCATGACGCCGGACTTCACATCACAAGACCTTGTCGACGGGATCCTGGATGATGATGCATGACCTCGCATCACAGCCTTGCTGCACCTGGGAACCGTCGAATTGCTTCAGCTACGCAACGAATGTTCTACGCGGATCCTTGCATCGCTCCTCAAACCAGGATTTAAGGTGCTTTGTTCAGCTGACCTAACTGGGTCCCTGTAGCCGGCACTCGCTCCATCATGGTCGGCCTGAATTTGTGACTTTGTTCCGGTCAGCGTGACCAGATATCCGCAATTGGCGCTCGCTGCTTTTTAGTGCTATTTTCTCTGAAACCTTTAAAATTGAATAACTCCAGCTCTACTGATTGGATTCTTATATTTTTGGTCTATTTTTCTAACTTGATGTGGGATCCTTTTTTTGTGGTGTTTTTCACTTTGTTACTGTCTGAAGTGTTGCACAAATACTTTACACATTACCTCTAAGTTAAGGCTGACTGCTCTGTGCCAGGCTACCAGAGGGTTGAGCACAGGTACATTTAGGGTTAGCTTGTGCCTCATCTTGACAAGGATTATGGTTGCTGCTTGTTCAGGGCTCACACCCCAGTCAACCAACAGCCCCATTTCTTATAGAATCTGTTAAAGTTTAGGTAAAACAATATATGTGTTAATGAAACAATATATTTTTTCATGATTTATCTAGGGTTTCTCTACAGAGGTGTCTTACAAGGACTAGGTTAGACAAAGCTGTTATGACAGCAAGGACATTGATTTTGCACAAATGGAAAGGTACTAGCTTTGCCACCTTGAAGACTGGTTGAGTGAACTCTCTAAATTGGCTACACTTGGAATACTAAATTTCTGGGTTGGAAACATGCTTAATTCCTTTCCTTTGGTTTGGGAAGCCTGTTTCTTGTTCTGTGAATGGTTTTATAACTTTCAGTCTTTGCTAAAACGGTTTACCAAAATCTAAACTTTATGCATGACTGTGACCTATTGAAAGATGTTCAATATTGATATAGATTTTTATTTCCATATATTTATTTCTAGTTACTAGCACATTAAATAGAATTACCAGGTGTTGGTACATTTTGTGAACAATTTCAATAAAAAAGACAGCTTCCCCTATGTGGTATGCTGGCTGTGCACGGCCTTTAGCAATTACCAATTACAATTAAAGAAATATTGAGAAAAAGGTTTGTTTAATGACAGCATAAGTCAACAGAGTGTTCAATATAGAAATCAGTCCCTATTCTTTCTAAAGAGCCTAACCTACCCTATAGAGATCCCATGAAGAGTCTCTTCTGGAAAGGACAAGATTTTCGGAGCATAGGTAAAGTCTTGAACTTCTCATTAAGGGTCGTTCTGGAAACTCATCCGAGTTCCTCACAGCTGCAGTAGCAACTGTTAAAATAAATCAGTGGCAGAGAAATGATCACAGCAGTAGCATTGATCAAAAGAGTCAGGGTAAAAAGGATAAAGTCACTGTCAGCAGTAGCTTTCAGTACCGAGGACAGAGGTCTGAATAGAGAAAATAATAACGATGATCTCCCTCGCTAGCTAGGAACACTCAATTATAATATGAAATGCACAATAATGTAACTAAAATTAGTAGGTGTATGTCGTCTTCAGTCAATGGAAACCACTCATCTGATGGTGTTGTCAACATCTGTTGCTTCTCCTCCTAATACCCATGCTGGTACGTAGTTTGAATACTGTTTCAATGTTTGGATACATGGGAATAAATTCTTGTGAGAACCTTTTTGCCTAAGCTATTAGCTGCTTTCAATGTCCCGTTGTGAAGACAAAGGGCTAGTCAAAATGCAGTGAAACAAATCTATTGACAATGTCCTGGTTAAGCATACACATGATATATCTAATTTGTTCTTTATTCTAACAGTCTATTCATTATAAATCCACAGCAAATTCATTGTTAAAGCAGGGTGAGCTAATGTGATGTGCTGAAGCAAAAGAACATAATCTTAAAGTCAGCACATTATTTAGTAGGGTGCTGGTCCGAGGCAAAATATTCTAAATAAATGTCTTTTTAGCTGTGAGCAAGAGTCAAAAAAAATTGTTTGGGCCAAGTTACAGAAGCATTACAGCCTACTGCATTTTTTCACTTCACGTTAGTTTTCCTACACGCTTAAAGCAAGGACATTTTTCCTAAATGTGATTTATTCATGCAATTCTTTAGCAGAATTTTAAATGCATTCTAAAGTGTAATTCTAATATGTTATGCAAATCTAATTTAATTTTAGAAATGTATTTCTAACAACTTCAATAATTTATTTTTGTGTACAGTGGAAGCCTTTGAGTTAAAAAATTTCCTGCTTCTGCTATTGTTATGCACGTACTTCTTTTGTGGAGTTTGCCATTTGCTATGTTTCAATAGAGTACTAAGCAGCATCATAGGTTTTGATGACTGATTAGCTCAGTCTTCTCATTGGAACCATTTTTTACACACTTTATACCTCGCGATTTATCAGGCATCTTTTCCAGCCTGAATGATTGCTACATCTCCCCGCTAGGGCTTGGATGAATTACTTAAATGGTTGTGCAACGTAGGGGGTCTTACGTCTGCCCCATCTGATGAAAATGCTCAACTACAGAAGTGTTTGTTATGCCATTTTTGATTGATATAAATGATTCTGCTTTTAATTTCATGACCTGTCTTCCCAGTACAGAAGGATGTATGATTCCATATGCTATGGGCCAAATTTACTTAGTGCCTTATTAAGAGTTTGGCGGTGGTGGTCCGACAGCGGTGAGCCATCCACCGTATTATGAGTTGGGCAGATTGGCTTTGCGAAGACCGTGGCTGGACCGCTGGCACCGCCAGCACACTGCCGACTGCCAGGGTCATGGTCAGGGGAAGGCAGCCTCCATTGGGCGGTACAGTGGTGCAACACTGTCATCCGTATTACGAGTTGACTTCCCAATGAGCCAACCATGGTGGCCAGATCGTTGCCTAAAGGTCGATGGAAACAAAGGACTTGGGGTGCATACTCACCCCTTTCCTGTTCTTCCTAGCAGATTTCGATGTGGATTCCTTAGTCCAGGTCCCTCCTACACAGGAGCATCTTCACCCCGAGGAATACCACCCCGTCTGCAGTGAAATATAGGAAAGTGCTTTGGTACCATGTACCCACCACCGGGACTGCTCACACATGGGTTGGACTCCGGCAATGGGTAGGTGGTATTTTCCCACATACATGAAATGAAATGAAAGTGATATTTATAAAGCGCATAGCTACCCGTGGGCATCCCAGCGCTGAGGGCAAGTCGAAACAGCTGTGACACGATCAATTGGGGAAAAGCCAAGTTTTAAGCATCTTACGGAATGACATGTAGTTGGGTTCCTTTCGGAGCTGCAGAGGAAGTGAGTTCCACAGTTTAGCGGCGTTGTAAGAAAAAAGACGTCCGCCGCTTCGGGCCTTCTTAATTCTGGGCACAGACGCCAAATAAAGATTATTTGAGCGAAGGTCCCTAGTCTCTAAATAGGGCTGGATCAAAGAGGAGATAATAGGAGGTCCATTCCCTCCTATCAGCCTGTGAGTGATACACAAAGCTTTAAAATGGACTCTTTCCAAAACTGGAAGCCAATGGAGAGCCTTTAGGGCAGGCCTTGCTGTTTGGCGACTATGAATTCCCATAAGAATCCTAGCGGCACAATTCTGCACAGTTTGAAGTTTGGCCAACACCAGGCTAGGGGCAGCAAGGTACAGTGCATTTCCGTAGTCCAAACGAGATAAAATAAGCGATTGGACTACAAGCTTTCTAACCTGGTGGGGTAGCAGAGGAAGCACTTTGCGCAGCATTCTTAAAATGCCAAAACAGGAAGCAACAACCTTTCTGGCTTGGATTTTAAAACCGAGCTCAGAGTCAAGCCAAACACCAAGGCTCTTTATCTCTGATTTAGGGGCCGGCATGGGGCCCATACAAATAGGCCAAGTAGAAGCTATTTCAGAGAGAGAAGGTTTGCCAAGGAGCATAAGCTCAGTCTTGTCTCCATTAAGTTTAAGATGGGAATGTTTCATCCATCTCATCACTTCCTCGAGACATGGGCCAAGACAAGTGGATGCTTTATTGGTGTGGTTCAAAGCGACGACCAGTTGAGTGTCGTCGGCATAAGTGACAATTTGCACCCCAAATGGAAGAACAATGTCAGCAAGAGGAGCCATGTAAACATTAAAAAGAGTGGGGCTCAAGGGCGACCCCTGAGGAACCCCACAATGAAGAGGTCGAGGAGTGGATGTAGCCTCACCCTCGACTACTTGGAAGTATCTGTTCTCCAGAAAAGATCGCAGCCAATCCAGAGCAATTCCAGTAATACCCAAATCCTGAAGCCGTTGGATTAAAATACGGTGATCTAAAAGAAGCACGGCCAGGGAGCCTCCTGCATCGAGGATCCTTCTGGAATCCTCGACGACTGCTAGTAAGGCGGTTTCTGTCCCATGTCCTGGGCGAAACCCAGTTTGGGACGCATGGAGAAGGTTCTCCCTTTCTAGGTATCTGGAGAGTGATCGATTTACGTACTTTTCTGCGATTTTGCTCACCCCAGGAAGGAGCGAGATGGGACGATAGTTACCGAGACAGTCGGGATCTAAGTTTGGTTTTTTCAATAAAGCCTTTACCAAGGCTTTTTTCCAAAGGAGAGGGACCACCCCAGAGGAAAGCGAGGCGTTGATCAGTTCCATAATAGTGGGGCCTACTAAAACAGATACAGATTTCAAGATGTTAAAAGGGGCCGGATCACTGGGTGATCCACTCTTAACCGATACGAACATGGTTTTGAAGGTTTCGATGTCCAGTGGAGGAAACACTTCAAGAGTGTGTTCTTTACTCCATACCTTTATTTCCTCTAAGGGAGGAACAGGCAGGGGGTTAGGAAATAAGCAGCTAATGGTTAAAATTTTGTTGTGAAAAAAAATCTGCAAAGTCATTGCATCGGTCATCTGTTGCTTCATAAGAGACCAAGGGAGTGGGTGCATTGAGGAGTTTGTTTACAATGCGAAACGTCTCCCGGGGAGAGTTAACGGCAGCAGAAATTTTTTCGCTAAAGTAGTATGCTTGCGCCTTTTTGATTTCACTTTTGTATATACTAATGGTGTCCCTATATTGCTTTTTCTTGGAAAGGGAAAAATCTTTCCTCCAGCTTCTCTCTGCCCTCTTACACACTTGCTTTAACTCGCAAAGTTTAGGCGTGTACCAGGCTGCTTTATTGGGTCCTATGTTTATTCTGGATGCATATGTGTGCATCGTACACATATGCAGTCGAGATGTACGCATAGGCATCAATATATATATATATATATATATATATATATATATATATATATATATATATATATATATATATATATATATATATATATATATATATAGATATATATATATATATATATGGAAAAACATTACCCACCGCTGCAGGACTGATGCAGCCATACCGCCAGCCCCTCGGGCAACTCATAATATGGCAGTCGGAAGGCCACAGGTGCAGCGTTCACGGATGCGGTCCTTCAGCGGTCAGACTTTCAAACTCGTAATAAGGCCCTTAGTTTTCAACTGACTCAACACAGCATCCAAATTTGCGGTGCTGCGTTATTTGAAAGGGAAAACACAGTGCACAGCCATATCTATGTGTGGCCTGCTGCTGTCATCCTCTGCAAAGGTGAACAACCAGGCTGCCTTATGCCATGCACAGCCTGGCACCATGGCACAGAGTGATTGTGCGCTGTCCAGGGAAGGATTTGTACTAGAAGCATGCCCTTCTAGTACAGATTCCTATGTGTAGACATTCACAGAATTGTCAGACGCCTTGAATGTGTGCTGTGCACTGCAGCACACACACTGCTCTGTTGTCAGAGGGAAATCAAAGCCTTCCTCCCTTGTTTTCACCTGCTTCCACCAGGCATTAGGTTGTAATACAAAGTCTGGTGAGGCCTCCCTCGTACATCGGGCTTTGCATTAAAATCTGTAGATTTTTGTCCTGCTCCACCCCAATAACGCCTGATTGAAGTAAAGCAGCCCAAACTGGACTTAGCACAATGAAAACAAAACATTAACCGTGGCAGTTCCACCTCGTAAATAACGACTCTGGCATCGATGTAACTAGAGAGCCCATACTAGGCCATCTTTTGTTTTCCCTTTTCAAAGCAAATAAAGTATATTTCATAAGTATATTTAATGAGTATAATATATACATTTCTGATTTATCAAATTTTGATCTTGTTGGTTCCATATTTTGTCACACATAGGGGCAGATTTTCAAAGAAGTCATGCAATGCAGCGCAGCAGCAAAAAATGCTGCACTGCTTTGTGTGACAGCGAGGAAGCAGAAGAGATTATATCTACAGAAATATGGTGCTCTCCTCCCCTCTCCCTAGCAAGCTGCCATGCACCAGGCACACACCTTAGCGCCATAGAGATAAGGTGTGTGTCTGAGTCTCGAATAGGTTTGGTACAGGAAGAGTACCCTTCGTCTACAAAATACTATGCCTAGACAAGTACACATACTTTTCCCACTTCATATCACTGGCGTATGAAACTTGAGGGGGCCTCCCTGCAAGGCACATGGAGGGGCCCCCTCCGGGCTCAATGAGGAGCTCTGCAGCCAGAGTGCTGTGCTGAGGGGGCCCCCTGGAGCTTGGGGGCCCCCGCACCGCGGGGGCTGCGGGGGCCTGTGTTACGCCCCTGCTTCATATGTGTGCTGCACAGTGTAGCACGCATGCAAAGTAGGAAAATAAAGGAGAAATGAAAACATTTCTCCTCATAACGCCTCCTTTCAAATGGCGTTAACTTTTGGTGCCAAACCCTGTCTACAATTGCTTGTAGATAGGGTTATGCGTCAAAAGGTATGGGTGGTTGCATAGGAACGCCAATGCTTTGCATTTCTTGTAGGGTACTTTCCAACGCAAAGCAAGTTCTGCGCTGGAAAGTAAATTGATAGAAAAAACATTTGTGCTGGTTAGCATCACTTTTGTGATGATAACCCCGTGCAAAATGTTTGAAAATCTACCCCTTAGTGTGTTGTCCATTATTACAATTCTTGGCTTTAGAAATAAAGAAGGAAAAAAGAGGTGTCAAATGTGTTCAATAATTAAGATGAAGACACAAGTAAAGGAATTCCTTTTGAGGGGTTTATTTAATACATATTTTCTTTTTAAAAAGTGTACGCTCAGGCCCTCATTTATGGGATTTTGGTGTAGGGCAGCGCAGCAAGTCACCTTGCTGAGCTGCCCTATACCAAAGTGAAAGGGTAGGAATTCACCGTATATATGCAACACAATGCATTCTAGTCCTTTCTCCCTGCGATGGGGCAGTTTCAGCAGTCTAGCTCCAATGCAGACACCAATGCACCATGGTGCAAAGGTTCCTCTGTTGCATGCAGGATTGTGTTTGGGCAGGAAGGGGCACCTTCCTGCACAGAAACAACCAAAGAGGTGTTTTCCTCTTTCTATAAAGACATTTCTCTTCATCATGCCTCAGCCCGGGAGGCATAAGGATTTGGCATTTTCCCAGGTTTACATGGTTTGGTAAATTTGGGGCAGAGTCAAAATCCATGGGTGTTGGGTGGAAACACCCACTGCAACGCACATGAAACACCTCCCAAGCCCAGAGTAAGGTGAGGCATAGATTTGCGCCTCGTTGCCTTACTCAAGATTTATGAGGCCACTCAAAGCCACGCAGGGTAGGTTTGCGTGGTTTCATAAATCTGATTCAGAGCCTTGCATCATGCATGTACCACTTTACGTGGTGCAAAAGTGATGCGAGGCTTTCATAAATAAGCCCCTCAATCGCTAAAGTTTTAAATAGAGGTAGCTCAACAGTTGCCCTGCTAGGAGTCAAGTCGTCACCATAGAAGAGGGTCTAATCAACTTGAAATGGAACAAACTTGGAATAAACGCAGCTGGTCTGATTTCACCAGTCGTTCAGTAAAATCTTTCATCTCCCACTCATGACTCCCAGGTCATCAGGAACCTCACATTCATCTGAACACACCTCCAGACCCTCACGGGTGAAGCAGCCGCGCTCTACAAATACTGATTGATTGATTGCTAACAAGATAGTTAAATAGTATCATAGGAGCAGTGAACAAGGACAAAGCTAATTTAGCCTTGAAAAATGAACTGAAGGCTGAACGAAAGCAGTATCATCACTGTTTGTAAGAAGAAAACCAGAGCTTGCAAGATGAGCAATGGATTGTTGTATTTGAAGCAATTAAATCTAACAACCCTGAGAAGTTCTGGCTTATGGTCCATGAACAGCTGTTCAACAAGGGATTTAATTAACATTTCTGCATCTGGATCGTCTGCTTGCATTTCCACTTTATACATTGATCCTTCTATTCCGCTGGGAGACTCAGTAAATGTATCAGATAGGGACTATATCCTCCTCTCAGCATTGAATTTAATTATAGAGAAAATGATAGCTGAGATATGGTTCAAGATGTGCCCCGCTGGTGATGTTGGTCCGAATGGGCTTCTAGTCAGCTTGTTTAAAGCAGAAAGAGCAGAATGTCATTTCATGCCTCTTTTTATAGAATACTTGACCAGGAACCAGGTATCGGAGAGTTAGAGGGGCTCTCTTTCAGTCTAAATACATAAGAAGGGCTCTTATGATAGGCCAGAAAGCGTCGGGCTCATTGCCTTACTTCACATGGAGGGAAAGTGCTTTGTAAAAATCTCGAACGAAGAACTCAAGGAGTGGGCGAGTGTTAGACTTGGCTTTTTCAGCGGGTTCACCCCCAGACTTTTTGCTTTTTGGCCTCCAGTTTTTTACCTTGTTTTTTGTTGGTTTTAGGACTCTGGGCACTTTACCACTGCTATTCAGTGCTAAAGTGCATGTGCTATCTATGTAAATTGTGTGTATGGATTGGTGTTTCCTTGAATGGCCTATTTGATTTACTACTATGTCCCTTGTAATGTGCACATGTGTGCCCAGGGCCTGTAAATCAAATACTGCTAGTGGGCCTGCAGCACTGATTGTGCCATCCCCACAAGTAGCCCTTCAAAGGGTTCTCAGACCTGCCACTGCAGTATCTGCACACAGTTTTTGCTGCCATGTCGACCTGGCAAGTGCACTCACTGGCCAGGCCCTAACCTTTCCTTCTCCTACCCGTAAGTCACCCCTAAGGTAGGCCCAAGGTACCCCCATGGGCAGGGTGCAGTGTATGTGAAAGGTAGGACATGTACTGGTGTGTTTGACTTGTCCTGATAGTGAAATACTGTGTATTTCATTTTTCACTATTGAAAGGTTGTCTGTCCCATATGCTTAACATGGGAGTTGCCTTGTAACATTTTAGAAGCATAACTCTCCATTGGAGTAAGATAGAGAAATGGAATTTAGTATGCTCGAACTCGAAATTTAAAAAATACATCTTTTAGTGAAGATGATTGTTATGCTGTGTGCTTGAAAATGCCACTTTTAGAAAATGGGCATTTTCTTGCTTAACCATCCTGTGTGCCTCTGCCTTTTGTGTATTCCCTATCTGGGTTTAGAGTGACAGGAGCGGGGGATGTGCATTCACACTAGACAGACACAAGGGAGAGGGGGTTGAGGTGTGTCCTGCCTTTCCTGGGTGACTCATAGCCAGGCTGAATAGACCTGGCTGCATTTAGAGTAGTGGGAGGAGTTGTTGCTTGCACCTCAATGGACTGTGGCTGTGTCTCACAAAGCTGCCTCCACCTCCTGTGGTGAACCTGGCCTGAGCCAGGCTGAACTGGTTTATGTGTGCCAGAGGAACTTTGTTTGTACCAACTTCAAAGGAAAATGTGGTATAAATATTGGGGCCTGACCCAAGAACTTTAGATTACTGCTGGACTAAGGAACCTGCAAGGAAAAAGGGCTAGAAGAGCTGTGAGGAGAGACTACCACTTTGCTGTGTACTTTGCTGGGTTGGCCTGCAGTTGCTGCTTCTGTTTTGGGCAGGGAAAGGACTGGACAGTTCTGTCTGCATTCTAAGTATCTCGAAGGGCTTGATGTAGAGCTTGCCTCCTGTTGGAAGTCTCAGGGAAAGCAAAGACTTCAACATCTTCTGGGTACCAGCTTCTGGAACTGGATGTTTCAGCTGCAACTGAGGAAAAAGGCAACCCGACGCCATCAAAGACACAGCTGCCGGCTCCATGACCTGAAGGCACCGCAGAGGGCACTGCCGCACTTTGCACTGCAACCCTGGTCTCACCGACGACGACGCCCGACGATGCCACCGAGCCGCTGCTTGCACCATGACCTGTGGGCTCCACACCGCCTTGCTTCACACTGCCGCCTTGGTATCCTCGATGCCACCGCGATGCAGTCACCGATACCGCTCCCTGCACCGTGGTGCTGAGACAGAATATCGAGTTGGATGTTCCGTTTGCCAGCCCGCCCAGCACTGCAGGAGTGAAGAATGTTCCAGTCCTCTACCCCCACCGCAGACACCCTACACCCGACTAGAAAATCAGGGTGATGGGTGACCCCGATGCAGGGAGAAGGTGGGGGAATAAAACAGGGAACAAACAAAACACAGTGGTTGCTCAGGTACTGCAGCGTACTTTCTTGTCTACCACCCAACCAGCAATTGGAAGACCACAGCCGTGACCTTAAAAATAAGAAGGGACAACAAAGTATTACTTTGAGATCTCATACCATGACACAAATCCACTACATGCATAAACAGGTGCACACAAGAACCCACAAAACTTTGGCTTACCCAATCTTGTGGATGGAGACGATCTCCATATGAAGAGGAGCAAACTTCAAGATAGTTGACTCCACTTGTCCAGTGGAGGTAGGAAGACAAAATAACGAAGGGAGGGCTGCGGTAATTCCAGATATAGCCTTGTCCCCAGAGGTAAATAACACACCTTCTTCTTAAAGACTAAAGTAAGGGATAGGGAGGGGGAAAAAGAGTCACAGAAGAGAAACAAAAAACCCCCTAGTACAAAAAATAGCGAGGAACACAGAAAAACGGCCGAACTTCAGCTCCTTCGTAATTCCGCCTAATCACACATAACGAGGCGGATAGGTTAAACACATACAGGAAGTCCAATCCGGGGAAAGTGGAGAAACGCAGCCGCGTCTCTCCTCTTAATCAGTACTACTCCGTGTTTCCAATGAAAGACTCGTCCAGGGCCAAACAGCAGGGAGGTAGTAAATTAAAGAAAAAAAACAGTCTCAATGAAGGGAAACGAGAGTGCCCAACCTCCCAATCCAGGAGGCACACGAGAGTCCACAACCGAGGATCCACCAGCAAAGCACCGGGAAATCAAAGCAGGAACCGGAAGTCCCGAGGCAAGGGACCATAAAAGAAACCAAGCGCCGGCATCCTGGAGGTAGGTCCTTTTATACGAATAGCCTAAGGGACTACCCACAAATTCCTATGTGCACCCAATCATGCAGGCAGGCATGCAGGAAAGAACGAAAGGGACAAATGGAAGGCACCCGAGCCCTACTTCCCCGAAAACCCAACAGTACCCCCTCCCAAACGCCTTCCCACTGGTCTCGGTTTACTAGGGTGACGAACATGGAACAGGCGCACCAACCTTGGTGCATGTACATGACTGGCCGGTTCCCAGGATTGATCCTCCGGGGTATACCCCTTCCAATCCACCAAATAGAATAACATCCCCCGTCTCCTTCTGGAATCCAGAATAGCATTCACCTCAAATTCCTCGTGTTCATCAATTACAACAGGAGGAGGAGGAGGCAACGCCTGAGTGGTCTGATTGCATGGTTTTAACAGGGATGTGTGAAACACTGGATGGATGCTATACTCATCAGGCAAGGATAATTTCATCGCTACCGGGTTAACGACTTTCAGGATAGGGAAGGGACCTACAAACCGAGGCTGCAACTTCCTGGGACCCGCTAACCTCAAGTTCTTCGTCGCTAGCCATACCATGTCACCCACTGCATATGAGGGAGCAGGACGCCTATGCCTATCTGCCTGCGTCTTCATACTTAATTTGGAAGCCAATAACTGCTCTTGTGCTTTCTCCCATATCCCAGTCAGCACTCTACTCAAGGTGTCCACAGCAGGTACCCGCTCAGAAGGTTGTATAGGTATGGCTTTGGGATGAAACCCCATCGAACAAAAGAAGGGGGTCATCCCTAAGGCCGAGTGCAAGCTGTTATTATAGGCAAACTCAGCCAAAGGGAGGACTGTTACCCAACTACCCGTCAGGGAGGACAGCAGACATCTCAAATACTGTTCCATGGTCTGGTTAGTACGTTCAGTCTGCCCATCAGTTTGTGGATGATAGGCAGAAGATAACCGTAACTCCATCCGTAAAGACGAACATAACTCAGGCCAAAAATGGGATACAAACTGTGCCCCCCTATCGGACACAATAGCAGAGGGCAACCCATGCAATCTCAAAACCTGAGCTATAAAGACCTCGGCTAAATCCTTAGATGTTGGCAATTTCGACAAAGGAATGAAGTGTGCTGTCTTGGTAAATAGGTCCACCACCACTAATATGGTAGTAAATCCTGAATCCAGTGGTAGATCAGTCACAAAATCCATACTAATAGTATGCCAAGGAGTTGGTGGTACTGGCAATGGACGTAACAAACCATACGGGGCATATGCGAAGCCTTGCTTACAGCACAAACAGGGCACGAGGCCACAAACACCTGTACATCATGACCTAACGTGTCCCACCAAAACCATCGCAAGCAGATCTCCTTGGTCTTATTCATTCCGGGATGCCCAACAAGCGACGAAGAATGGCACCAAGTAAGTACCTGCGTCCTTAATTCGGGAGGCACAAACAACCTCTCTGCATGGTACAATAACCCATCTCGCAGAGAAAAAAACCAGATCAGTTAACCACGGAGTCAAATCCAGGTGGCCTACCTCATCCTTCACCTTCACCAAGAAATCCGCTACTGAGGCACACCCCACAATTCTATCTGCCGATATCATGGGCCTGCTGTCGCTGTTCGACACATCCTCCAGGGCACTCACGTATATGCGGGACAATGCATCTGATTTTACTTGTTCAGCAGCAGGCCTGTACGTAATGGTAAAATCATATTCATTGAAGAACAAGACCCATCTCATTTGCCTTGGAGTTAAAGCCCTTGCAGAGCGAAACAATTCCAGATTTTTATGATCTGTATAGATCGTAATGGGATGACGAGCACCCCATAAATGATGACGCCACTCTTCAAACGATAATTTGATAGCAAGCAACTCCCTCTCCGCCACAGTGTAATTCTGCTCAGCTGGTAACAACTTCTTTGAAAAGAAGGCTATAGGATGCATCAGACCCGTATCACTGTCTCTCTGGGACACCACCCCACCTACAGCTAATTGAGACGCATCGGCCTCCACAAAAAACGGGAGAGCCGGATCCGGATGCATCAAAACCGGGGCAGTCGTAAACCTGACAATCAACTGCTCTAAGGCGGACTGAGCTGCAGAGGACCAGACAAAAGACACACCTTTCCTCAACAAAGCCGTCATCGGCGAGATTATATCCGAAAAATGTGAAATAAAATGCCTATAAAAATTGGCGAACCCAAGAAAAACCTGAATATCCTTCACACAGGTAGGAGTAGGCCAATTCACAATGGCTTCAATCTTGCATGGATCTATCTTAATACCGTTACTGGAGATCAAAAAACCCAAAAACTCCACATCTGCAGCATTGAATGTACACTTGTCTAATTTTACAAACAAATGATGTTCCCGTAATTTCAACAACACCTGAGACACATGATGTTCATGTTCCACAAGCGACTTAGAAAAAACCAAAATGTCATCTATATAGACGATCACACTCACATCCAGATACTCACGCAAAACCACATTAATAAAAAACTGAAAAGCGGCAGGGGCGTTGCATAAACCAAAAGGCATAACACAATACTCAAATAAACCAAACTTAGTACGAAACGCGGTCTTCCATCCGTCGCCCTCGCGGACCCGAATGAGATGATAAGCGCCCCTCAGATCGAGCTTCGTAAAAACAGTTGCATGCCTTAACTGATCCAGTAACACAGGTATCAGAGGGAGTGGATACTTGTTTTTAATCGTCACTTTATTCAATGCTCTGTAATCCACACATGCTCTAAGATCACCCTCCTTCTTAGGGATGAAAAACATAGAAGAGAAAACAGGCGAAGAAGACGGTCGTATGAAACCAGAAACCAACATTTCATCCAAATAACTCAGCAGATGCTTCTCTTCAGGCTCAGATAACGCATAAACACGGCTACAAGGTAAGGCAGCACCTGGCACCAAATCAATGCGACAATCAAAGGGCCGGTGTGGTGGCAATACACTTGCTTGTTCCTTATCAAAAACGTCATGAAAAGCAGTGAAGGGAAACGGTATGCGGTTCTGATCTCCACAATCACTCACTGCACAGGTTAGAGGCACCACCCAATCAGTTGCCTCCTGATAACAATGCTGGAGGCAATATTCAGAATCCAAGGTCAACGTCCGTCTCACCCAATCTATCCTAGGGTTATGTACCTGTAACTAGGGTACCCCAAGGATAACGCCAAAGGAAGGGGCATCTATGAGATCAAAACAAATACTCTCCGAATGCCCATTATCACAAGTCACCAATAGCGGTTCTGTCTGTCGGACTATTGACCCAGACGAGAGTTCTGTCCCATCAATTGCTCTCACAGGCTCAGGCTGTACACGCATGGAACCATCATTCTCTCGGCCAACTGGATACCCATAAAATTTCCAGTGGCACCAGAGTCCAGTAACACCGACAGAGTAGCCCTACTACTAGTAGAAAACACAAAGCAGGCCGTAATGGTAAAATGGCGAGGGACCCTCTGTACTGATCCTGAAATGTCATAAGGGTTATTACTACACACTTCATCAATAGATGATCTACCACAGCATCGCCCTACAACAGCTACTGCCTTATTGGTGGAAAAGCTAGATGGTTTCACGGGGCACTCCCAAGCATAATGCCCTCCTTTTCCACAATACAGGCACAAATTTTGGGTTTGTCGCCTTTCCTTCTCCACATTGGTTAATGGACCCCTAACCCCCCCTATCTGCATAGGCTCTGGAGCTGGCTTTGATTCCCCCATGTCCCGTGAGTCCCCCCTAACCACTACCATTCGAGAAGCCTGAAATCGTGTCCTCTCTCCCTTCCGTTCCGACAGTCTGTTGTTTAATTTCACCACCAAGTCAATAAATCTTCAGGGGGGTTTACAACCTGTGACACCACATCCTTTAAATCCTCACACAACCCCTGGTAAAACAATGATGTCCTTTTTGCAAGGGGCCAGTGTGTTTCTGCTACCAAACGATTGAATGTGGCTACGTATGTTAACAGATCCTGCTTCCCTTGTCTCAATTTAAGAAGCTCCGCATCACTCGCTTGCATGAATGCGTGTTTAGCGAAGAGACTATGCATCTGTTCTTTAAAAGCAGGAAAACTGTATAACACCGGATCATCACTCTCTACCAAAGGGACGGCCCAACTAGCTCCAGTACCAGCTAAATAAGAAATAACAAACGCCACCTTTGAGGTATCATCGGGGAAGGCAGCAGAACGACACATAAAATGCAGGTGACACTGATTCATGAAGACCCCGTATTTGCTACTGTCCCCAGAAAACCTCTCAGGAGCCGCTAGCGGGACGGGAACAGGGGTATTTACGGTAACAGCTATAGGAGGTCCTCCCTGAGCTGTTGAACGATCAAACTGGAAGGTAGCGGGTTGTGCAAGAGGACCCTTTTCTTTAATGGACGGGCCCAACCCCTTACCCCAAGGACTGTCCCGTGCTCTGCACACACTAAGTTCAGCTTGTAACCCATGATTTTCTTGCCGGAGGCCCTGCACCTCGGCCTGCAAAGTAGTTATAGCGGCCAATAATTCCTGCAAGGAGGGCACCTCAACCCCATCCACCTTTGCATCCATCTTCACTCAGGCAGTGCAATAATTCTTGGGCTTGGTTTTCTGTTCCGTTTGCCAGCCCGCCCAGCACTGCAGGAGTGAAGAATGTCCCAGTCCGCTGCCCCCACTGCAGACACCCTACACCCGACTAGAAAATCAGGGTGATGGGTGACCCCGATGCAGGGAGAAGGTGGGGGAATAAAACAGGGAACAAACAAAACACAGTGGTTGCTCAGGTACTGCAGCGTACTTTCTTGTCTACGACCCAACCAGCAATTGGAAGACCACAGCCGTGACCTTAAAAATAAGAAGGGACAACAAAGTATTACTTTGAGATCTCATACCATGACACAAATCCACTACATGCATAACCAGGTGCACACAAGAACCCACAAAACTTTGGCTTACCCAATCTTGTGGATGGAGACGATCTCTATATGAAGAGGAGCAAACTTCAAGATAGTTGACTCCACTTGTCCAGTGGAGGTAGGAAGACAAAATAACGAAGGGAGGGCTGCGGTAATTCCAGATATAACCTTGTCCCCAGGGGTAAATAACACACCTTCTTCTTAAAGACTAAAGTAAGGGATAGGGAGGGGGAAAAAGAGTCACAGAAGAGAAAGAAAAAACCCCCTCTTACAAAAAATAGCGAGGAACACAGAAAAACGGCCGAACTTCAGCTCCTTCGTAATTCTGCCTAATCACACATAACGAGGCGGATAGGTTAAACACATACAGGAAGTCCAATCCGGGGAAAGTGGAGAAACGCAGCCGCGTCTCTCCTCTTAATCAGTACTACTCCGTGTTTCCAATGAAAGACTCGTCCAGGGCCAAACAGCAGGGAGGTAGTAAATTAAAGAAAAAAAAACAGTCTCAATGAAGGGAAACGAGAGTGCCCAACCTCCCAATCCAGGAGGCACACGAGAGTCCACAACCGAGGATCCACCAGCAAAGCACCGGGAAATCGAAGCAGGAACCGGAAGTCCCGAGGCAAGGGACCGTAAAAGAAACCAAGCGCCGGCATCCTGGAGTTAGGTCCTTTTATACGAATAGCCTAAGGGACTACCCACAAATTCCTATGTGCACCCAATCATGCAGGCAGGCATGCAGGAAAGAACGAAAGGGACAAATGGAAGGCACCCGAGCCCTACTTCCCCTAAATCCCAGCATTGGAAATGCCGACTTACACAAATATCAAGTTGGAAATATCGTGATTCAGAAATATCGACAGCAAGAATATCGTGGTCAAGAATATCGAATTTAAGGTAAGAAATATCGTTTTTAAAAATATAGAAGTCATTAATATTGTTTGCAAAAAGATAGATGTTTAAAATATTGATTTTTTATTTGGTGTTATGTATTTTAGTTTATATTTTAAATGTATGTGATGTATGATTTTTTTGTATAAGTATTGTTTATGTTTTTTAATATATGTGTTAATTTTTAAGTAGTTATGAATTTTATTTTAATTAAATTTTGCATTTTTTAGTTCCGTAGCGGGTTATGGGTTTATAGGGAAATAGGGTGGGAAGTAATTTAATTATAATAAATTAATGATTATTTTTTATTTATTTAATTTAGATTTTATAGCATTAATTGTGGGAAGTAATTTATTTGTAATTAATTATTAAATGGTTGTTAATGAATATTAATTAATTGATTGAAAATTAATTATGAAAATTGTGTTATTAATTTTAGGTGCGGGTTGTGGGGTTTACAGGGGTAAAGGGTGGGACGTAATTTATGTTTAATTAATTTATAATTAGTTGGTAATTAATATTAATTAATTAATTGAAAATTAAATATGGAATTTGTGTAATTCATTTTAGGTGTGTGTTGTGGGGTTTATAGGGGTAAAGGGTGGGAAGTCATTTTTGTTTAATTAATTAAACATTAGTTGATCATTAATATTAATGAATTAATTTATATTTAATTAGGGTATTTGTTTATTTTTTGTGTGTGGGTTTAATTGTTATAGGGGTACAGTGTGGGGAGTAAATTAATTTTACTTACTTTATAATTAGTTGTTAAACACTTTTAGTTTTTTAATTGAAAATAAGTTTTAATTGTGTAATACATTTTTTATAGTTTAATTTTAACTGTGGGTTGTGGGGATTATAGGGGTAAAGTGTGGGAAGTTAAATAATTTTCATGAGTTTGTTTTTAACTAATAATATTTCCTTAATTGGTAATTAATTATGTTATTTGAGGAAGTAAATTTTTTTTTATTTAGATGTGTGTTGTGAATTGTGTGGTGTTATAGGGTAGGAAATAAAAAAAGTAAATTTATGTAATAATTAATGTTTTTGTTTCTAAATAATTTTTAATTAAAAATATTTATATTTTTGGAAATTGTTTTTTATTGCATTTAATATAATATTTGTAGGTATTAGTTATATGTATTTAACATTATAATATTTGTTTTATTTTTTTAATATTAAATATATTTGTATTTGAAATTTTTACATATTTATATATTTCTTCATTTATTTTGTTTTTTAAATATTTTTATTGTTGTTAAATTTTAGTTTGTTTTTAATTTTGAACTGACTGGAGTGGGAATAGTAATTTCTACCCCTCTGCTATCCAACACTTTCCCTACTGTTGCACTCACTGGAGTGGGAATAGTAATTTTTAACCTTCCGCTATCCAACACTTTCCCTACTGTTGCTCTCACTGGAGTGGGAATAGTAATTTTTACCCCTCCGCTATCCAACACTTTCCCTACTGTTGCACTCTTTGGACTGGGTATAGTAATTTTAACCCCTCCGCTATCCAACACTTTCCACACTGTTGCATTCACTGGAGTGGGAATAGTAATTTTTACCCCTCCGCTATCCAACACTTTCCCCAGTGTTGCACTCACTGGAGTTGGAATAGTAATTATTACCCCTCCGCTATCCAACACTTTCCCTACTGTTGCACTCACTGGAGTGGGAATAGTAATTTTTACCCCTCCGCTATCCAACACTTTCCCTACTGTTGCACTCACTGGAGTTGGAATAGTAATTTTTACCCTACCGCTATCCAACACTTTCCCTACTGTTACACTCACTGGAGAGGAAATAGTAGCTTTTACCCCTCCGCTATCCAACACTTTCCCTACTGTTGCACTCACTGGAGTGGGAATATTAGGGGCCGATCACGATGGCGGGCGGATTGCCCCCGCCGGGCCAGCGGTGGTCACCGCTGGCCCGGCGGGTGCGAGCCGCCCGCCATCCAGACAACAAAGACCCCCGCCATATCATGATGGCTGGGGGGTCCGCGGCGGATGGAAAGACCGTCTGCCGCTTTTCCGCCGGTCGACTCGTCGACCTGCGGAAAACGTGCTGAATATGGTGGCGGTGTCTGGAAGACCGCCGAGAGTGCACCACCCCGATATGATAGGGGGCCACAGGGGTTGGTATCTACCGGCTTCTATGCGTGGGGCATCAACAAAGGATTGAGGAGGAGGCCGCCCGCTGAGGCCCATCAGTGGGATTTTAATTCTTCAGCAGGACATGTTTGCACTTGAAAGGGAACGCATTTCCCTCCGGGACTTCAGCTCCCATAACACTTTGCGCAGATTCATGCAGAACAGCCCATCAGGGGGCGCGCAATTTTGTGAATTTAAGGGCTGCGTCCGGACTGTGCTTCCATCTCACCACCAGCCTTGACAAAGAAGATGGTCTTCGAAACGCGTCGGCAGTAATGGTGACATGGCTGTAGAAGAGATCAGGGGGCTGGCGTCTTCCATACCTAATAAAGGAGTTGAAGCTTGCAGCTCATGTTGGTGTTCGAGTGACTCTCACTAACAGAAACAAGCCGGAGCGTGAATATTAGGCAATGTTCGGACCGCCGAGAGTGCACCACCCCGATATGATAGGGGGCCACATGGGTTGGTATCTACCGGCTTCTATGCGTGGGGCATCAACAAAGGATTGAGGAGGAGGCCGCACGCTGAGGCCCATCAGTGGGCTTTCAATTCTTCAGCAGGACATGTTTGCACTTGAAAGGGAACGCATTTCCCTCCGGGACTTCAGCTCCCATAACACTTTGCGCAGAGTCATGCAGAATAGCCCATCAGGGGGCGCGCACTTTTGTGAATTTAAGGGCTGTGGCCGGACTGTGCTTCCATCTGACCACCAGCCTTGACGAAGAAGATGGACTTCGAAACGCGTCGGCAGTAATGGTGACATGGCTGTAAAAGAGATCAGGGGGCTGGCGTCTTCCGTACCTAATAAAGGAGTTGAAGCTTGCAGCTCGTGTTGGGGTTCGAGTGACTCTCACTAACAGAAACAAGCCGGAGCGTGAATATTAGGCGGTGTTCTGACCGCCGAGAGTGCACCACCCCGATATGATAGGGGGCCACAGGGGTTGGTATCTACCGGCTTCTATGCGTGGGGCATCAACAAAGGATTGAGGAGGAGGCCGCCCGCTGAGGCCCATCAGTGGGCTTTTAATTTTTCAGCAGGACATGTTTGCACTTGAAAGGGAACGCATTTCCCTCCGGGACTTCAGCTCCCATAACACTTTGCGCAGAGTCATGCAGAACAGCCCATCAGGGGGCGCGCAATTTTGTGAATTTAAGGGCTGTGGCCGGACTGTACTTCCATCTCACCACCAGCCTTGACAAAGAAGATGGACTTCGAAACGCGTCGGCAGTAATGGTGACATGGCTTTAAAAGAGATTAGGGGGCTGGCGTCTTCCGTACCTAATAAAAGAGTTGAAGCTTGCAGCTCGTGTTGGTGTTCGAGTGACTCTCACTAACAGAAACAAGCCGGAACGTGAATATTAGGCGGTGTTCTGACCGCCGAGAGTGCACCACCCCGATATGATAGGGGGCCACAGGGGTTGGTATCTACCGACTTCTATGCGTGGGACATCAACAAAGGATTGAGGAGGAGGCCGCCCGCTGAGGCCCATCAGTGGGCTTTTAATTCTTCAGCAGGACATGTTTGCACTTGAAAAGGAACGCATTTCCCTCCGGGACTTCAGCTCCCATAACACTTTGCGCAGAGTCATGCAGAAAAGCAGGGCGCGCAATTTTTTGAATTTAAGGGCTGTGGCCGGACTGTGCTTCCATCTCACCACCAGCCTTGACAAAGAAGATGGACTTCGAAACGCGTCGGCAGTAATGGTGACATGGCTGTAAAAGAGATCAGGGGACTGGCGTCTTCCGTACCTAATAAAGGAGTTGAAGCTTGCAGCTCGTGTTGGTGTTCGAGTGACTCTCACTAACAGAAACAAGCCGGAGCGTGAATATAAATATATATGTATATATATATATATATATATATCATGAACAAAAACACCATCAGCGCGCTCTCAGAGAGAAACCAATCCAACCCGAAGTAGATGTGCCAGAAGTTGTTCAATACACATTGCGTTTCGACTGCCCCGCAGTCTTGATCACGTGTAATGTGCAAACCAATAAGTTTCTCTTAAGTAAACAAAATAGAAACAAATGACAGTTTCGCAGGCTGAAAAATAGAAGGCTGAAAAATATCAGTACTGTGGCGGCCATCTTTGAATGCATATACACATGAAAAGGTATGTAATTACATAGATAGTTCAATCCATTAAATGTGAAGACTAAACACAATTGCATCATTGAAGTGAAACGCAAGGACATAAGAAACGTACAATGCGAGTTATCATTGTAAATGGACATAGGTTTGCCTCAACTTCGGTAAGGGATGAAGCCCAATGCGAGACACGCCGGTAGGCATAACTCCCACAAAGATCCTTTGAGAAGGAATACGCTAGTGCTCAAAGGCCATTGAGCTGTGACTTAAAAATATACACAATATGCAACACATAGCCGAGTAAGCTAGTAGGCAAAACTTAAATGGTCGCAAGTGCGGGTGTGCCGCTGGATCCAAAATGGTACATAACATAATGACTGCCACCAGCCTAAAATAGAATAGAAAGCGCCTGTAGATCTGACTCAAAGAAGGCCCTGAACTTGTGTACGCTGGGGAATCTTCAAAGAGGATCTCATGGCATAGTGCCAGAGCCCTCGTACGCTGTACATATGGACCATGGAAATGATGTGGAAGGAATCAACATTTCCCCTTGACATGCAGGAATGTCAAGTGAAGTTACCAGCATGGTTAACTAGAATCCATCAAGGACAAGTGTCCACAAAGTTCCCATATCATGACGTGATTATACTCATAGAAAACTAAAAAAAGTTCTTAGCTTGTTGTCGTGCTCATAGTGACGATGAAGAAAAGGGTAGGTGGCCCGTGAGTGTGCACCTTGTGGATGGGCCCCTTCCTTTCCTCCTGTAAAAGAAAACAGAAAAAACCAATGTCAGAACACATAGATACAAAAAGTGCCAATAAAATACCAATAAAAACAATGTAACAGACATTTAGCATATGCTGTACATGAGTTTCCAATGCAGTGGAGAAAGACTTCACACAATAGGCTGAGATGAGAAACCTATTCTCTAAGATGGATCGATAGCTCTTCGTCCTGATTTAATCCCCCAGGAATCTTGGTTTGAAAGTCTATAATGTATTTGGACTCTCGCTGTCTCAGTTTCAGGACTCTGTCACCCCCTCTCGGATCATGAGTGATCTGTTCTAAGGCGAAATAGCTAAGTTGTGTAGAGTCTGAAAAATGCTTGTCTTGGTAATGACGAGCCACAGGGTAGCGGGGGTCTAAGTTAGTGATGGCTCGCATATGCTCTAATATCCTCTTTTTAGCTGTGGTCACTGTAAGGCCTGTAGAAATAGCCGCCTCCGCAAAGAAATCACTCATGGGAGACACACCAAAAAGATCACTCAGTTTCTCACTTGCGGTACCACGTTTGTCATTTACATTATTGAATGTCCTTGCAAACTGTGGTACATAGGTAGCACCACCCTCATGGCTAAAAAGAGGATATTAGAGCATATGCGAGCCATCACTAACTTAGACCCCCACTACCCTGTGGCTCGTCATTACCAAGACAAACACAGTATTAAAAACATGTACTGTGTTCCTTCCTTCCAGATTTACATGAAGTAGCATACCTATTGGGGTATTGTATGTTGTGCATGTTTATTTGGCATGCTCACCACGTAGTATTGACTACATGTACATACACTATTTTCTGATACCTTTTTTACATTTCCTTGTACTATATTGTGAGTGTAGAAGGGATCTTTTTGGTCCTGATGAAGAAGCCAGGGGAGGGCTTCGAAACATGTTGACGACATAGGAGGGACTGCTCATTATAGCATTGTACCTCCAATCTATTCCCCACTTTTAACAATACCAGCTCATAGGAATATTAAAGTTTTTTAGTCCATAGAGCCAGGTATTTTTTAATTTAGAATCACTCTTTCACTCACTCCTGACCCTTCTACTAACTTTCCTACACTACACATAGTTTTTCAAGAACAGTGCCTCCGCGTAGTCGTAGGTCGTAGCATGCCCCGTCCCGCAGCGGGGCGGGAAGACCCCTATGATGAAGCATGACACCAAGGGTCCTTTTGGTGTGTGAGGGGTATTTTAACAAAGCTGTGTGCTTTCCACCACTGTAGGAAACACGCGTGGTCTGGGAGGACACAGTTAGACATTAGTCTGAGGGTGGATCCATTTGTTTCTTATACAGTGACTAGAGGAGGACGTATCCACCTCCAGCGCTCTTCTGAGCACTACCTCTTCACTCCCCCTTTTGTTTTTTTTGCTTATGGTTATCGTAAGTCTTTATTCAAATGCATGGGTAAAGGAGAGAGTTTCCAGCACATGGTCAACCTCTGCGAAGATTTACACTAAATGGGGCCTGAATCATGGCTGTATACTGGCCCCTTTACTTTTGAATTTGTAATTGGCAGATTTGAATGGTCACTTAAGCACTGCTAAAGCTTTCCCTACTAAAATTGGTGGCACAGATCTCTGTAATTTTCTGTACACAGATAATACCATTTTAATGGATCAAACTTTAATAGGTCTACAAAGATCTTTGACCAGCCTGGCAGTTTACTGCAAATCTAATAAGCTCTGTATCAACATATCTGAAACCAACATTTTAGTTTTTGGGAGAACGAAGATTAGGTATGAGGCATGGTTCATAAATGGCCAGAAAATCAAAGAGTCTTTACTATCAAATATTTAGAGGTTTGGCTAAATAAATGAGATCATCCTTCTACACAAATTGAGGCACTAACAGCCACGGAAAATGCTTTTACTTTTGCGTTTAAGTGCCTCCTTAGTAACCTCTCGGGTCCAGATCTTTCTGCAATTTGCAAAGTGATTGACAGCATGCTGATGCCCACTCTAACATATGGCACCCTCTTTTATAAAAAACACTTATTATCCTCATTGGATTTTGCCCAATGCCATTGTTATAGACATCTTTTCCAGCTTCCGTTGCGCACAGCACAGGCTCAAATCCATCTTGAGTTCAATCTGATCTGCCAGGATATTTCCTATATGTTTGATTTTGCTCTCTTTGTGTTAAGCTGAAGTCTGCCGACTTGGGGTCTATTAGTCATGTACTATGGAGCTTCATACAAGACAAGGATTCAGAAATGCATAAGCTTTATCAGGCTTTGATTGATTGGCTTTCCATTAAAGACCTGATGCAATCCCCACTTCCACTGAGAAAATATACATTACAAATCTACAAAATACTATGCTATTGCTTGGTAAGGGAGGGCCACTACTGGAAATTATGTTGTAATTAGCAGCAGCGTGATCACCCAGCAAACATTAAAAAAATGTTTGCAAGATCTAAGAGAAGCAAACACCAGTTCACAAGAACCCAAAGGAATGATTTAAAAAAATATCTTACCCAAAGTCCCTGACTGCACAGCAGGGCAACTAACAGGTATCCCACATCAAAAATGACTGAAGACATGCACGAGAAAGGCTACAACAGAACCACAAACTGTTCCTAAACAGTCCCAAGAAATAGATATTCCACCTAATCTAATTACTACATACCCTAAAAGACCCGTCCTCATATATAATAACAATAACAGTGACAGGAGAATAATAATTTATGCTACATAAAATGCCAAGACTAAACCAATGCCAGACATTGAGGATGGGTGGTACATTTTGATCGAGCCTTCCACTATTCATGTATACCATACCTGATGAATATCATAAAATAAACATACCTTAGGTTTATGAACTGCATCCTAATAAACTGCTGCTTACTATGAATTACTAATCTATTTCAGAGCAAAAACTAACAACTAATAACCCCAGAAAATTATTATTGATTTTGAACAAGCAATATTAACCATAATAATAGAAATGTACCCATACATAGCCATGCAGAGCTGTTACTACCATTTCACTCAGAATAGCTGGAGACACTCCAAAAAGCTACACTAAGGGGCTGATTACGATCTCGTTAGGAAGGCCTCCAGGCGGGTTCCGGAACGAGCAAATCCGATTCGGAGCCTATGTTTCCGACCGAATCGTTCCCCGTTCCGAACGTCCAAGTACAATGCGCAGATCTCGTCTGCGTCGACTGAATCGTTTCCGAACCCGATCCTGTCAGTCTGACTCGTTCGCAGCCGAATCGTGCCGCCCAATGGAGCCGGCTCCCGAACGAGCGAGTATGATGCACGATTCTGACATATCGCCTTGGTCTCAGCGAGACGAAACGGCTGTGGGAATCGGACTTCGGGGGCTGTAGCAGGCCCCCCTTCACCCGGGGCCCTCTGAATCGGTCCCATGGGGGTACCCATGGGTCCCCCCTTTCCATGCATGCATAGTGTGGTGGGCACCATGGGGTGCCCGCCACAGGGTGTACGCTTTTCCCCACTCACCCCTTTTTGCTATGGGAGCCTGTTTACGCGTTTGGTATACAGGCTCCCATAGAGTTCAATGGGAGTCCAAGCGAACCGAGTCCGTCACCATACGGGTGCATTGGAATTGGTCGCTCAGGCTCGCGGAGCGCAATTCACTAGGAAAGCCCTCCGGATCCGAGTCGTACAGAGGGCTTTCCTAGCGAGATCGTAATCAGCCCCTAAGTGTAGAATACTCTCCAAATGCCCAGTTAACAAGCCGAATAAAACAACGCAGTGAAAAGAGGGTACCATGAATTTCAAGCTACACTGGGCAGAAGCCAATTTACCCTCTATCAATTCCTGGCAAAGCTACCAACAACTTAGAATAGAACAATCTATTACCCTAATAAAACCTAAAATACCCAAACAAACCAAAAAACTGTGCAAAATTCTACAAAGCAAAGTACAAATGTTTATAAACAACAAGGACCTACCCAACCTGGAATGGATAGCAAGACATCTACTATAAACAATTTAATATATCAACTAAAAATAACTCTAACAACTAATACACCAAGCACATTTATTTACAAATATTATTTAAATTAGTTTAGTAATAAGTCTACATTATATATATTTTTAAAATGCAATAACTGATAAGTTAAATAATTTTGAATTAGACTCATAAATAGATTAGTACATATTCAAAACCAACATACACATCCCATAAAAAGTAAACACATAGGCCCCTATTACAATGGCCGTCAGACGGGAAACAGCCATCACAACGCATGCGATTACAACGCGGTCGTTACAGCGACCGTGTTGTTACATCGCAGTACCATTACAACGCAAGTCGTTTCAACGACTTGCTCTAGGGGGCGCTCTAAACTAAGGAATAGTATAATTTACTATTCCAACACCTTCCCTACTGTTGCACACACTGGAGTTGGAATAATAAATTATACTATTCCTAAGTCCAGCGCGCCCCCTAGAGCAAGTCGTTGTAATGACCTGCGTTGTAATGGTACTGCGATGTAACAATGCGGTTGTTGTAATGACCGCGTTGTAATCGCATGCGTTGTAAACGCATGCGATGTAAAAGGCTATATTCCCGTCGGACAGGTAGTCAGCGGCTCCATCCGCCATATTATGATCCGACCGACATGAAGGCAGTCGGAAACATACCTTTTCCAATTGAGACTTGTGCTGCGGCCCGTAAAAGGGCCGTAGCACAGGCTACAAATGAAAAAGGGATGTTTCTAAACATCCATGCACCGTGTGGTGCCTGGCACAAGGTGCATGGATGGTTGGGGGGCACCACATGTGTCCCCCTGGCCACATTCCAGTGGCCCACGGGGGACAGGGGCCCTGCTTGGGTCCCCCAAAGTCCCTTTCTGTCTGCCTTCGCATGGCGGTTGGACCGCCATGTAAAAGCTGGGGGAGAGGGATATCCTAGTCCCTATGGCGGTGCTTCCACAAGTACCGCCCCATTGTAGGGATTAGGAATCCGACCACTGTCCCAACAGGATCTTTTATCCTATTGGAGGCGGCGGCCCTACCCCCCCCACCTCTGTGGTCCGACCGGCTGCATTGTAATGCAGCGGTCGGACCGATGCCCTAGGTGGCGGGTGGACTATCAGTGGAGGTCTGCCTGCCATCGTAAAGAGGACCATAGTTCCAATAATCCTAAAATACACAAATTATATAACATTAAATTAAACATTGCCATTAAATAAACAGCTATTGCACAAATAAACATGTCCCACCCATTAAAAATAAAATAATTATAACTTACAGTTTTGTAGCTGATGTCCATGGTCTTCAACAAATCAACCAAAAATAAATCCACAAAAATAGGCCTACCGCACTTTGGGGCTCATTACGATGGCGGAACGATCGCCACCGCCAGGCTGGCGGTGGCGATTGTTCCGCAATCAAACTGAGAATTGCACACCGCCATATTAGGATGGCGGTGGGTATCGCGGCAGACGCAAAGTCCTTCCGCCGCTTTTCCGCCGGTGGCAATCGCACTGATTGCCTGGCGGGCGGAGCAGAGCCACTAATATGGTGGCGGTGCCTAGGTGGCACCGTCCGCCATATTAGGATGTGGGTTTTAGGAGGCCTTTCCATGGCGGCGATGCCGCCATGGAAGGGCTGGCGGAGATTGGGTTTGGGGGCCCGTTGCGGGCCCCCCATGTGGGGGGGGGTGTTGCTGCACTGCGGGGTACCCATGGTACCCCCCTGCATTTCCATGCACCAAGTGGCAGGCACCGCGTGGTGCCTGCCACGTGGTGCAGGGAAATGCGGTGCAAGCACCTTTCACATTGCGGACGCTGCTGCAGCCAGCAGCACCGCCCGCAATGTTAAAGGCCCAGGATGCGCCCGCCAATATGGCGGTCGCATCCTAATTGCAATGCTGGGACCGCTGCTTGTCTGGCGGCCGGTCCCAATCACCGCTACGGTGGCGGGCGGACAAAGTCCGCCCGCCATCGTAATCAGCCCCTAAGCTACAAAACCTCAAACTACAGCCTAACACAAAACCAAAAGCCATAACAAAAAACTATGCTAATCTAAACTTCACTAACTCTTAACACATCACCTTGCCTCCCCAAATACCTACAAAGTAACTTAAAAGTAGTCTTATCTGATCTGTAGAGCAGTAGCAGAGAACCGTGACTGCCAAGAATCAGGGGTGATCCAAAATTACAATAATAGATTAAAAAACAAAGGTAGCAGTAAAAAAATGACAGCTAAATTAAAAAAAAATGCGTGCATAGCAAACAATGATTAATAAAACAAATGGTTATTTTTTGTTATGAACATATTTTTAAAATATGTAACAGTTTAATAAAAATAGCACAACATATAGAAAAATGAAACTAATATATGAATAAGTACCATGAAATTGTGTAACGAAGTTATAGTACTTATTAATATATAGGAAGTATACATGTATTTAGAAAAATCTATGAAAAAACATTTGTTTAAAATAAAATATATTTGTTAATAAAATATTGATTAACACTGTGAAAACATTTAACATATTTTGATATACATTGTATGCATAAAATGTTAAGTTAAAAATTAATATTAAAACATTTATAAAAAATTGTTTAAAATGAAAATATACATGTGTAGTACATAGAAATTATGAAATGTTAAGTACATTGTGCTTATAATAGGTATATTTTAAAAATAAACAGTGCAATTCTCTGTTTCAATTTTTTTGTTTTCTAAATATTTAAAAATAAAAGTAACTTTAAAAAATAAATGTGTAAATATTATTTCTAAAAACATATGAACATTATACTGCACCCAGCATAAAAATGTGTATATATTAACTCAATGCTATTTAGTATTCCCACTGCAACACACCCTACATTGGGGAACACGTAAATGTATTTAAAAACTAAGATTTACTATTCCCACTTCAATCCAAGCTACATTGGTATAAGCGTATGACATACAAGGTGTTAGATTTACTATTCCAACTCCAATCTAAGCTACATGGTGAAAGATATTAGACATTGAAGGCTTTACATTGTCTAGTTCCACTCAGATCTACTCTACATTGGAGAAGGTGTTAAACTTTAAATGGGTTACATTTTCTATTACCACACCAATCTAAGCTACTGTGGTGTTGGAAATTAAAGGGGTTACAATAACTTTTCATACTCCAATTTAAGCTACTTTGGGAAAGGAGTTAGACATTGAAGGGGTTACATTTACTATTCCCATGCCAATCCAAGCGGCCTTGGGGAAGATTTTGGACTCTAAAGAGATTACATTAATATCTTTACTTACTAAGAAATAACCATGCATTTTTAATATAACAGATTTTTAAATTAATAATTCAAAAATATTATTTTTGAAAACAAATAAAACACCTTAAAAATAAACTATTTTTGATTACAATTTTGTTTACACATAAAGTGTACTTATTGTCAGTCAATCAATCAATCAAGTAGTACTTGCATAGCGCAGCTTATCACCCTAGAGGGTATGCAGGCGCTGTGCTGCAGGTATCAGTCGAAGAGCCAGGTCTTGAGTCCCTTCCTGAAGTGGGTCAGCAAGAGTGCGGTGCAGAGGTGAAGGGGGAGGGCGTTCCAGACTTTGACGACGAGGTGGGAGAAGGAGGGTCCTCTGGAGTGGCAGCAGTGGATACGAGGTATCTGTGCGAGGGTGAGGTGTACGGAGCTGAGATTCCTGGTAGGTTGGTGGAAATGCAGGAGGTGGTTCATGTAGGCGGGTCTTTGGTTGTGGAGGGCTTTGTAGCCATGGGTCAAAGCTTGAAAAGGCATCTCTTCTGGACGGGGAGCCAGTGGAGGACCTTCAGGTGCTGGGTGATGTGGGGCAGGTTGAGGATCAGTCTCGCAACTGCGTTCTGGATCGTCTGGAGTCTTTGTATGAGTTTGGTGGTGGTGCCTGCATAGAGCATGTTACCGTAGTCTAGTCGGCTGGTGATGAGGGCCTGCGTCACCGTTTTACTAGTGTTAATGGGGAGCCAGATGAAGACTTTGCAGAGCGTGTGGAAGCAGGCTGAGGAAACGGCATTGACCTGATGTTTCATGGCGAGTTCGCTGTCCAGGATGATTCTGGGGTTACGGGCATGGTCTTTCAGCGAGGGGGTGGGTCTGAGCTCTGCCGGCCACCAGGAGTCGTTTCAGAGGACAGTCTGTCTGCTGAAGATCAGAACTTCAGATTTGTCCGTCTTCAGCTTCAGGCAGTTGTCCTTCATCCAGGCCAAGACGTTCTTCATACAGTTGTGGAAGTTGGTCTTCATCGAGGTGGGGTCCACTGAGAGCAAGAGGACAAGCTGGGTATTTTCAGCATAGGAGATGACGTTGATGTCGTGCGATCTGACAATGTCCGCGAGTGGTGTCATGTAGATGTTGAAGAGGGTTGGGCTGAAGGATGAGCCTTGGGATGGAGGCGGACTCTCTGGGTGCGCCCCATGAGGAAGGATGCCATCCATCTGAGCACACCATCTGTGATTCCAATCTGGCATAGTGCATCGATGAGTATGTGGTGGGAGATGATGTCGAAAGCTGTGGAGAGGCCCAGGAGGATCAGAGCGGCTGATTCTCCTCTGTCGAGTATGGTGCGGATGTCATCTGTTGCGGCAATCAGGGCTGTCTCGGTGTTGTGGTTGGCTCTGAAACCTGAATGGGGAGGGTCCAGTAGGTTGTCTTTCTCCAAGAATTTGGCAGGGAATGGTAGGAGGAAGATGGGACTGTAGTTCTGGAGCTCCCTGGGGTATGCCGAAGGTTTTTTGAGGAGGGGTCTAACCTTCGTGTTTCCATGCATCGGGAAAGGTGGCTGTGGTTATGGAGGCGTTGAGGATAGTGGTGACCTTGTGGCTAAACTTGTCTCTTCAAAGGTTGTAGAGTCGATGGGGCAATGGGTTGGTGGGTGCTCCTGAGTGGATAGAGTTCATAAGAGTGGTTGCATTCGGTATGTTGCGTTGTTCCCATGCGGTGAGCAGGTGGTCGGCAGTGATGTTCGATGGGTTGCTGAAGAGGTCGGAGGGTTGGGGATCAAAATTTCTGTAAATGGTTGTTATCTTGTTGTGGAAGTGGTCGGTGAGGGCGTAACAGAGTTCCTGTGAGAAGAGGATAGAGTTTTCAGTGGCTGATGGGCAGGTGAACTCTCTGATGATGGTGAAGAGTTCCTTGGTTTGGTTGGCGCCGATTTCAATCCGTTGGGTCAGGCCCTCCTTTTTTGCAGCTTAGAACTGGCGGTGGTAGTCATTGAGGGCTGATGTGTAGGTGGCTCGGTCAGTGTGATTCTTGCTGGTGTGCCATCTTCTTTCCATTTGTTTAAACCTGCGCTTCGACGTGCTGAGATTCGGACTGTACCAGCAGGCTCGTTTGGTGGGTCTGTACATTTTGGATGGTTTGGCGAGAGTGACTCGATTGGTGGCACTGGTGATTCAGGCGCTGAAGTTCTCTACTGTCTGGTCAGGTTGATGGTGATGTTGTGCTATGTGGTGCTGAGGGCGTCAGTCCATTGTTGCTGAGTGACCTTGGTCCAGATGCAGTGGGGGCGCGGTGGCAGTTGAAGGTGGTGCAGAGAGGTCTGGCCAGGGTGAAGTGTACGATAGAGTAGTCTAACCAGGTGAGTTCATAGGTGTGGCTGTATCTGATTCTGTTGGTATACGTGAAAATGAGGCCCAGCATGTGTCCTGCTTTGTGCGTGGGGTCGGTGACAATCTGCTTGAGGCCGATGTTGTCCAATCTTTCCTATTTTAAACATTAAAATTAAAATCATCAAACTGCAATAATTAAATGTTAAATTTAAAAATGTAAGTTTGCATGGCTCTAAAAATCACTACATAAATGTTTAATTATATAAAATCAGAAGTATAATATTTAATACACTCCCATCCTTTTCCCCTATAAATCCTGCTCACTCTATTTTAAAAAAATGCTAATTTGACATTAAAATATTTAAACCACACCAATACTTAAAAATAATTATTTGATTTTTATTTGTTTATTTATTAAAAAACAATAAAAAAATAAAACAAAGCCCAAAATTCCAGTAAAATTTTTTACATTTTCAAACAAAACCATTTAAACATAACGCTCAAAGTTGGCAATATGACATGTATAACTCTGGACAGGACTCACACCATTGTTGCTGCTGTTGGGCCCTCAACTGCCCATCAAGATATGGGTAGGCCACCGCCAGTATGCGGGCCATCAGGGGGGTCGGGGTCCAGTGCGCGCCCCTTCCATGTTGGGAGGACTTCCCCAGCTGGACCTCCACGACCTTTTGGGTCCAGAGCCCCAGGTCCTCCCACATTTTTTCTGCAGTGGGAACTACGCCGGTTGTAGACCCTAAGGGTCCGCAACTTCTGGGGGATGGCTCTCCAAAAGGCCATCTTCTGATGGGCGTTGACCTGTATGGATGCAATAGATGTAGAAACAGTTTGTAACTGGAAGTTTGAGGATAACTGTCAGCTTGATACACATTACGTTTACATCTAGCAAAAGCCTTCATCAAGAGCCAACATATTACACGTGTCCATGTCACATGCTAAGCACAACTAAAGCATGGATACACACTTTTGTGGTCATCTGATGACTAACCTTAACCCTGGTCATCACCTACACTGACTGAGGCAGCCCACTAACATCATGTAGGCCAGGGCCATCCTACATGGAATGTGATCTGAGGGTCCATGACACACAACACACCATTTATACCTTCTAAGATGTAAACTACCTGTGCATGACTGTCCAGACACCTTTACTGCCAGGCCCATTGCATTGATGCATATGGTCCATAGAGGCAAAAACCATAGTATACACAACATCCTAAGACTAAAGTCACAATGTAAGGGCTGGTATGTGTGACACTGAGAGCTACCTCTCTGGGGGCTGTGTGGACATGTGGACTACTTATTTGAATATCCTAATAAGTAATAATAAGTTATTTGTACTGTCATCACAGGACACTCCTTTTGCCATATGTGGCACTGTAGCAGAGATGACAATCCACATACCATTGTATGTGTAGTGTGATAGGGAATATTATAGCCAAGCAAATGATTCACATTTTTAAATCAATTCAAACGTCACCCACTATCTACACTTTCCATGTCTCAGATGTGCAATAGGACAGTACAGTTGAAACAACTCTATTAGAAAAGTCTCAATTGACCTTTGTGAGTAAGCAGACAGTCATTAGTGGCAGACACACATTGACACTGTGAGGTCAATGGAAAGAAGTATCAGGTCAGGGAATTACCTCAATCACCATGCCTCATAGTATCTATGTAACAGTTATCAGGGCCACTAGTGGTACAGATAACTCTTTCTGTGAACATACATGGATCAGCAGGTCTACATGGACATTACCCTGTGCATCCGTTCTCCTGCCACAGTCAAGCCTTGATCTCTACAGGCTGAGGCTACTTATCCCACATGAACCTCACATTTCCACCAATTCAATACAGAAAAGTAAAACTTCTGCTCATTTCATATGCAAACATACAGTTGTGTGGAACTTTGAAGGGGTCTGTGAGGTATAGCTACCTCCCAGACAACTGTTTTACAAAGTCTGATGTGGGCTGAGGGATCTGTGGGATGGTATACATGGATAACATCATCCTCAAATGCTTATAACAGTATACAGAAATGGCTCATGGTGTGAAGCCTATACATAACAATAAACATATACCTTGATGTGATTTGAGAACTAATTGTAGCTACTATGAACTTGAGCCCTGCATAGAGATATGCATGTAACACAAGTAGAAATCACCCTAATCACACATTCTAATGGTGGTCTTCTCTCCACAAAGTCCAGGGCCCCATAATCCATTACATGTGTGCCTTATGTAGGAGAGGGAGAATCAGACATACGGCGTCTAGGATTTATCATACCTGTTGTCCTCCGTCTTGGCTCTAGTGCAATATACGGGACCATTACTAATTGAAATCGTTGCGAAGTACCAACGGCCTATGAGATTTCGCTTGGCAGGACTTAATATACCTGCTATCTTCTGTGTTGGCTCCAGTGCAATACACGGGACCGCTACAAAATTGAACAGAGAAATATCTTTGTGTACAACAATACGGCCTATGAGGAGCTCGGCTGAGCCCCACCTCACTTCGTTCATCTATTTTCAACAAACACATCGGATGTTCAACTAGGTGCTCCACTTTCCACTAGTCCTGATGAAGACCCCATTCTAAGGTTGAATCTACCTAGCACACCCAAAGGGGTCGAAACGTCGACTACAACCTACACACAAGCCAGGACAACTGAAATAAATGCGGCAGTGTTCATATAGTGCTATGTGTTTTCTATGGAACAATTGACCTTTTTTAGAAAGGCCGGATCAGCACCAACATATGATGATGATGTATATATGTCACACTACCCTGTCCTTGTCCACCCCCACTTTTTCACCATAATCACTTCCACACTCCATCCCCTTCTCCCCCAACCTGAGCACCAAATTTTGCAAAAGTTTTTTGGTTTCAATTGCAACGAGAAAGCAACTGTGTTACCACGTTTATGAATCAGTACGGTAATTCAAATAAATTGCATTAACTTGCAAATGTGATATCCAAGAATTGGGTTTTGTGAATGCGTTGGATTTGATTTGTTTAATTTTTGTTTTGAGCAATTAGTGCTACTTGACCACTTTTCTACTGGACTCTATGTAGGAGCAGCACAATGTATGCAATCAAGATAATGCTTGCACTCTGACACTCAGAGGCACAGTGTAGCCTATGGGAATAGAAAAGAAGCAGTGAAATGGAGTTCAATATGTATTTGAGAAACTTACCTGTTTCTCTGGTGAGCAATAGAGTTTGGCATACAGCTCCTCTGGAGTGAAGGGAGGGGCCCTCTTCCCTGTAGTGTGTGCCATGATTGCTCCCAGAGGTGGCAAACAGCAGCTATAATGGAGGAGGTGTTGATAGCAGCAGTGTCAGGAGGCAAGTGAGATTTTTTCCCAACGGCCGTGTACATGTACGCCACGTATGCGGTCATCAGTGTCGGCGCACACAGCCATTGGGCCGCGACCGCCACTATCCCCAACGTATGGCTGTGACCACCATGCATGCGACCACTCACTGCGCAGACGACTACCTCCGGCGGCATATGTTCGACATGTTCTATTAGCGAGGTAAGGCATCCGCCATGTTAGCGGTTGGGAACACCGTATTGGTGACAGTTAAGTGTGTCACCACCACTACAAATGAGGGCAAACATGTTTACATGTGAAATTCTCCATTCCCATGTCAAGTCCAGTTCAAAACTTCATCTGTGTAGTATATTACTGTGCTAATAAGTAAAATGTGCATGGCGTACTGTACACCGCGGTTGGAGGTCTTTCACATGAAAAGGTATGTGTGGTATTTTTCATAAGTTTAGTTCTCTGGTAATCACAGCTGTGTCTTGAACAGGCACAGCTGTGGGGGGGCCACTATGATGTCACATGCTGTGGGTTTCTATGGTGACAGAAGTGATTACTTGAATTTACCTGTGAGTTGTAAGGAGCCCTGCTGATGGATGGCTGGGTTCTTCTGTTATTAAAGGATCTTCAATCTACTACTGTCTTTTGTTACTTTGTGCTTCAACAACTCTTGGTAAGGAGATAACCTGAATCGCTACACTGACGTAGTGGGCAGCTTCAGAAGATCCCAACTCCATGGAACATTTTGGGTGAGACAGCTTCAATTGCTCTCCTAGCTCCCATCTATGTGTCTTTGGCACTTGCACTGTTTGACTGACACTGTTTGTTCATAAGAAAGAAAGTGTGCCATTTGAGATTCCTCTCTTCGTTTACAAGCTCTTCATTGACTAGCAAACTTCATGGTGTAGAGCACGCTTCTTTATACTAATTGTGCTTTCTTTGCCAACTGTGCTGTGGAGTGAGATCTTTCAATATACTATGTTTGCACTCGTTAACAGCACTTGGCTAATTGTTGCGCTGGCATCTGTTGACTGTAATGTGGGCTTAGTATTCTTTGTTTTGATAACTAAACGCCCCGTACATTCTTCCGTTTCTTGAGCTTATCACTAGTGTGTCAAGTTCTCCGCTCAGCATGATGGCTGACACACCCCATCATTTCTCACTGATATGTGAGAAATTTTCCCATTGCTGTTCGTGATGAAATGCGTGATGAGACTGAAAAACTTAAGGAAGGTGGTATCATAGAGGAAGTTGAGGGCACAGAATGGCTGGCTGCTATTGTTGCTGTCAGGAAGGCCATTGGTAGCCTTCGCCTCTGTGTGGATTTAAGACACCTCAACAAGTGTGTTATCGCTGATAAGTATCCCCTGCCGAACATAATAGAACTCGTCCTTTTGCTGGGTGGTGCTACTGTTTTAGTACTATCGATCTCACCTCAGCGTACCATCAAATAAAGTTGAAAGAGTCGTCAAGGGATTTGACAACTTTTGTGACTCCCTTTGGCACTTGCAGGTTTGTTAGACTTCCTTTTGGCCTGGTATCAGCTGCCTTCATTTTTCAAAGAGTCATGGAAAGAGTCCTCAGAGGTATTCGTGGTGTCTGTGTATACCAGGATGACATCTTGGTCTTCGGTAAAGGCGTGGCTGATCATGAGAGATGTTTGAGAGAGGTTTTGAGCAGGCTGACCATGGCTAATCTCACCATTAAAGCAGAAAAATGTAAGTTTGGCACAAGGATGGTTGACTACTTGGGACACACTATTTCTGGTGATGGTGTGTTTCCTAAAGCAGAGTTGGTTGATGCCATTTCTAGGATGGTTTCACCTACTTCACGAGAGGAATTAATGAAGTTTCTGGGTATGGTGGAGTTTTATGGCAAGTTTCTTAAAAACTTTGCTGACATGAGTGTCAACATGAGGAGCCGCTTGAGAAAAGGAATTGTTTTTACTTGGGATGAGGCGTGTGAGGAGGAATTTATCAATCTCAAACACTTTCTGAGTGCTGCACCTAAACTAAAGAGTTTTGACCCAAAAAAACTGTCTTTTGTCACCACTGATGCCAGCTTGAAAGGCCTCGTGTGTTACAACAGAAGGGAGAAAATGGCATTAATATCATTATGTTTATCTCCCGTGGCTTAAAAGATGCTGAATCACGGTACTCGGTGATTGAGAGGGAGGCCTTGGCTGTGCATTGGGCTGTCAAGAAACTCAAGAAGTTCTTGTGGGGATCGAAGTTTGTGGTACGAACTGACCATAAGCCACTCATTGAAGTCTTTGCAAAGAAGGGTCTAGATCTGGTTTCCAGTAGGATCACCAAGTGGGTCATTGCACTTCAAGAGTTCGATTTGCACCTGGAGTACCTTCCTGGGGTGAGGAACACGGTGGCTTATACACTCTCCTGGTTGGTCTCTGTAGAGCATGAGGTGCCTAATGATGGGGAGTGTCCTGATGATGAAACCAATGTTGTGTGTCTGGTTGATTGCAAAACCATTTCTGAGGATGTGTGGCGCAATACACTATCCTTGGATGGTGTTCTCATGGAAGTGATGCATTTGTTGGAGTGCGGTTGGAATGCTAAGAAAGATAGTACCGCTGGGTGTGAATCCTTTTGGAAGGTTAAGGATGAGTTGAGTGTCATTAAGAGTTTGCTTTTTAGGGGAACCAATTTAATTCCGCCAGAGAAACTGAGGGAAGAGCTGATTGAACTTGCTCATGTGTCTCACTTGGGAATGTCTAAATGTAAAGAAAGGCTTCATTGCTCCTACGGGTGGCCTGGCATGGATTAGATGATTGAGAGATTGGTCAGAGAATGTTCATTGTGTGCACTCTGTGATAAGAACAAACAAACTAGGATTCAACCCATGGAGGTTAGGAAATTGCCTGAAGGTCCTTGGTGTGAGATTGCGTTAGATATTTTGGGACCAATTCATGGTGAAGGCTTGCAGAGATTCGTCATTGTTGTTATTGACATGTTCTCCAGGTGGCCAGAAGTCTGTGTTTCCAATTCCATTGAGAGCAAAGATGTTATCAAATTCTTGGATGTTCTTTTTGGTCGTGAGGGGTTTCCTTGCACGATCCTCACTGACAATGGAGTACAGTTAGTTTCTAAAGAGATGAGTAAGTTTCTTTCAGATAGATCTATTAACCACAAGAGGTGTTCTCTGTACCATCCAGAGACAAACGGGATGGTGGAAAGGCTGAACAGGGTTCTTAAGGAAACAATCTCTTTGGCTAAATCCAATTCTCTTAACTGTAAGGAAGAATTGTTGAAGCAGATTGAGATGTTTAGGTTCACCCCTCATTGCACTAAGGGGAAAATGCCTTTTCAGCTCTTTAGAGGTAGGTTACCAAACACGTTTCTGGAACCTCCCTGGGTCAATGAATTTGAATGTGAAGTTGGCAAAACTTGTTGTGATGATGACAATTGGCGAATGAGAGAAGTGAAGAAGATTGAGCAGAGGAAGAAATACTTTGATGATAAACATTCTGTGAAAAAACTTAATGTGCAGGTTGGGGATATGGTCATGGTTAAACGTCCAGGTTTGGCTGGTGCTATGAAATATTCCAAACCTATTCTTGTTGTCAAGACCTTCAACAATGCTGTACACATGCAAGATCACCGTATTTGGAATATGAACAGGATTGTTGTACATAAAGGGGCTTGTGGTGATGCAAAAAACTCACCTGAGTCTGAGGGCATTGTTGTTGCAAGAAAGTCAGGCAGGTTGGCTAAAAAACCAAAGCATTTGGAAGACTTTGTCTGATTTCCTCAGTGGTTGTTTCTTTTTAAGGGTGTTCAACTTTTCCTACATGTACTTTTCTCTTGATGTTTTTTGTTGTTGTTGTTTTGTTGGTTATCAGAGGAGGGAGGTGTGTGGTATTCTTCATAAGTTTGGTTCTCTGGTAATCACAGCTGTGTCCTGAACAGGCACAGCTGGGGGGGGGGGTCACTATGATGTCACATGCTGTGGGTTTCTATGGTGACGGAATGTGATTACTTGAATGTACCTGTGAGTTGGAAGGAGCCCTGCTGATGGATGGCTGGGTTCTTCTGTTATTAAAGTTTCTTCAATCTACTACTGTCTTTTGTTACTTTGTGCTTCAACAACTCTTGGTAAGGAGATAACCTGATTGTTAGACTATGCTACCCTCACCATAGTGGCAATTTAACCTTTCGGAATTGATGATGTGCACAGTTCTGTTACAGACCTGTTAAGGCCACCTTGGGGATGACTGGAGGATGTTTAAGATTTGACAATGATGTTGCAAAATGTGTAATGCTTCATGAAGCATTAATGTTCAGACACATGACTTTTGCCTTGCTCTTCACATATGTTACTCTGCACACTGTGAACAAAATACATTTTTGTGTTACTCCTCACTTAGGTATCCTGGGAGATGGAGGAGACATCAGGGTACAGTGTACCACCCATTTCCAGATCTACACGTCATGGAAGAGCAACATGTTATCCAGAAGTTCCGTTTGAATCATCAAACAATCCTGGATCTATGTCATCAGTTGGAGCCTGACCTCCTACCTCACATCAATCATCCTACATTAATGCCACCACTTGTTAAACTCATGTCTATTTTGCATTTTTTGGCTCAGGCTCCTTTTAATTCATTGTCTCTATTTCAGGTGGAATGTCACAACCTATATCCAGTCGGGTACTCACAGAGGTGGTAGCAGAACTTTTGAGACACGTGACCAGCTACATCCAGTTCCCCAGACTTGAGGATTTAGCCACTGTGAAGATGGATTTCTATGGATTTGGTCACATCCCACATGTAATTGGATTTATTGATGGCACCCATATTGCCTTAGTACCATCACAAGCCAGTGAGCAAGTGTACTGGAACAGGAAGCACTTCCATTCTATCAACGTGCAAGTTGTCTGCTTACCGGATTTGTACATCTCAAATGTCTGTGCCCAGTTCCCAGGATCTGCACATGGTTTGTTTGTACTGTGGAACAGCAACATACCCCAGCTGATATCACAACTACTACCGGAGAGGGCCTGGCTTGTAGGTAAGTGTGATCTGTCCTAACTTTGTGTGAGTAATGTCAGGTAGTATGATCTGAAAGTGTGTAACTAAATGTTGCACTTCTGTCTATCTTTCATTTAGGAGACTCAGCGTATCCCAACCGGCCAAGGCCGTTGGCACCGCTGAGGAATCCTACAATGCCAGGGGAAGTCTGCTTCAATGAGGCCCATGGAAGAACACGGCGGCCAGTGAAGCAGGCTTCTGGGCTCCTGAAAACCAGATTCAGATGTCTGGACAAGACTGGAGGATCTCTCCTCTACTCACCCAGGAAGGTGTGTAAGATCACCGTGGCCTGCTGCATAATCCACAAATTTGCCCTGTACATACCTTAAACCACAGAGGATGCAGGCCATAAAGACCCACCAGGGGAGGACCCTGAAATGCCAAATGAAGATGATGTTGATAGTGGTGAAGAGGAAGGAGAAGACTTGCATCAAGAACTCATCCAAAACTACTACTCCTGAGTGTGAGTTTGGTGTGAGATATGATGACTTTGATTATTCATGCATCTCTTTAAGTGATGTTGTGAGTAGGATGTTAATGCTACATACTAGGAATATATGGGTCTGGAAATATCTGGGGAAAGGTGTTTGTTTTGTAAGTGTAGCTTTGTTCAGCTGTAAATGTTGTCATGGACTGTGTTCTCTAGAAGCTGACAATGTGATGTGTGTCATATGTATGTTTTCTTTGATAATCTCTCCGTGTTGGTCTGTTTTCGGTACCTTCACCATGTCATCTCCTTATGAACATCTCAGAGTTGTGACATTAGCAGGTATATGATGCTGCTCAGATGAGCTAAGTGGACGTGGATTGGTCCTGGGAATGTCTGTCACAGAGTTTGTATGTATAAAGCCGGTACCAAGACAGCTTGCACAGCGATAGGTTGAAAGTTACCTGGCTTTCATTGAACTTGTTTCTTGTGGTGTGTTGGTCCTAATGCAATGTCTGCCATCATAAGTTCCAACACAATGTGCCCAATTAATGCCTTCCTGCCTTCACACAGGCTAATTCCTCATTGTGTATGAACTGCATTTAGCTGTTGATGTGTCTCCTAATTGTAGGCCAAAGTGCTTGCAGCACATAACTGACATTTGTTTGTGACATTCCACCAGATGCAAGCAACACTGGATTGAAATGACCCTGTGGTCAGAAACTATTGTACTGACATGTGTCTGTTTATTTGTTTATTTGATGTCAGATTCCTTTTGTGAGGTAGTCAATATGGCTCCAGCTGATGTTGTAGACCTCATTTATTGTTACCTATTGTTTTGGATTTTGTCAGATGTATCCCCTCCTTCCATGTTGTGAAAGTCTTCAACAGATTATGTGACCACTGACACAGAATAACTGAATCATGTCTTATTTGCTATGTTTCTGACATCATGCAGCCTATGATTTGAACAATGGAATAAATGTTCTCAGACTAGACACTTGTATTGCATGTGTTGTTGTGACATGGTAGTGATCCAGAGTTGAGCACTGTTTAGATACAACATATCCATGCTTCCAGAAGTCCCTAGTTTTGACAATGCAAAGTTCACATGGTAATACATTCACATTGTTATATGAGAATGTATTACCTGGTGTATTTCCCAGAAGTTGTGTGCAAGTTTCTAGTATCCTGTCATGTGTTGCACAACATCGCCATGCAACAGGGCTTTCATATAGATCTTGATCCTGATCCACACCCACATCCAGTTACTCAGGGTGGGGCCTTGAATAGCGGTCAGAGCATAACTCATTTTAATTTGGAGCTTCCAGGTTTGTTTCTGCAATCATGTCCTTGGACAGTCTCTTGCCAGTAATGAATAGTGGACTACAACATCATCTATATATATATATATATATATACACCATCCTCAGACAACTCAGATAAATTGACATAATGCCATCAACAAACCTGCTGTGCTCTAGTTGAAAATAAATTACTACTTCATTCTCTATAAAATCCAAACACTTTTCACTAACAACACTTACGTACAAATGCTCACATATTATACTAGGCTTTAGAACATAAATTACCAAAAATGTGTTTTTGACACATAAATGTCGCACACAAAACAATCTCAGTTACAATTTTTTGAGATTCTCTAAATTTATTTGGGTTTCTTTACATGCAGGGGGTCTCCCACCTCCATGCAAAGATTTCTCCTAAAGAGAGGAATGGTGGAGTTTCTGACATTTGCAATATGTAGTTGTGTATTCTGTACCATATAAATACTAAGACCCATGCAATACAAACAACCATTTTTTATGCCATGTACCTAAGGAAAGAAAAGCATAAATGTGTAGTAACTAATGGTAAGATTTACTAAAATGTAGAATAGCGATTTCCAAGCTGTGATTGTATCCTAATCGCAGTTAGAAAATTGCTATAGTCACCATTCCCCAATAAGCAAATCATTAGTATTCACATTCGCTATTTTTTGATAACGAAATAGTGATTCTGCAACTAGAGAAATGCTGTTTGGTAATCTCAAATTGCGAAAGTTGCATTTGGAAGTAGCTTAGCTTGATGACCTCACATTGCGGAAATAGGTTCACATCTGTTCTATTGGGTTCACAGAGGAAGGCAGGCTGTGTGAGTTTTCAAACTTTCTTATTGCTTGGAGTCATTTTGCTTGTTTTTGCTCAGTATGTCCTGAAAAGATGATGTGAAGGATGCAGGAGGGCGCAAAAGAAATTGAAGTTCAGAGAACAGGAGTTTCGCACATCAGGATGAGCTATTTGGGAAAAGCTCTTTCCAGGTACGAGATAGCCATAGAAGAAAATCTGGAAGGACATCCAGGACAAATAGGTGCTGTGGGAGTGACACAGTGTACAATTGAAGAAATTAGAAAGCGCTGGTATGTTCTGTGGTTACATACCAAAGAGATGGTGGCAATCAGACTTGCAAAAGTCTGGGGAACAGGCGACAGACCCGCCAACTAGCCACCTCCAACACCTATTGAAGACTTGGTAGAGAGTACCTTTCAGCCTGGAAGCATTGTTGGTATGTCAGACATTGATACCTCTGCCTCACTCACTACATCGAAAGGTAAGATGCATTTTTTACCATGTATTCCTGTTTTGTGTATTAGTCATACTTCTTAAAATTTATAATTGATTCTAATAAAAAAACAATCCTGAACAATCCATACTATTACCTTACTGATGTATTCTAGGAGTTAAAGTCCATAGTATAAATCTAAATATGAGGATTATTTTGGGCAGTTTTTGTTTTCCATAATTAGTAAGCAAAGTTTATTGACAATGAAGAACGAGAGAAGAAATTTTGTGATGAGTAAACATTTTAATTGATCCAAAAACATCTTTGGAATTCAGTAACCTCAAATACTTCTCATATATCTCACAGACCTATCATCAGCAGGAGTTGAGGAAACAGAGCATGAGGAAACTCAGGGTACTCCTTAGATATGGAGACAACACTGTGACACCAACACCCACAACACCCATGCCACCCAGAGGCAGGGCAACAGTCTCTCCATTGCATGAGTTTCCAGAAGAAACAGAAAGCTAATCATCAGACATGCCTACAAGTCATTCTGGTGCCAGAGCCAGACAAATGCTTCAGTCCCTTCTTCAATGCTGATGCAAGCAGAAGCCGAGGTTTAGGCCTTCGTAAAGCATCAGATGAAGACGACAATACAGCTCTTTTTGGTGGTTTGGAGGTCTCAATGTTATCTGTGCAACACCTACAACGTAAAAGCATTAAATCAGTGAAGACACAGTTAGTGTCCATGAATAAAACATTATTCAAATGAAAGCTGGCTTAGAAAAACTAGACAACACTGTTGTTTCAGAAACTTTCTGACAACTCAACAATGCTTTAACAAATTTATGTATACTAATGAAATTAGATAAAATCACTAACAGATGCTGCCATCCTCAGCTTATGTGAAGATTGGATGGTTTTACTAGATCTGTTCACCGGCTCGCACATTCAACAGCAACATTATCAAGACACACGGTGAATGTGCAGGTGGAGATAGATCACTACAGTGGTGACATATCACATGGCCAAGTACAAGTCACCAGTGCACTCGAAAACATCAAACATCTTTGCAAATGGTGAATTTGATGGAGGGGAAAGTGAGGAGTTGTCGAGCCTTAGTATCAGTTCAGTCCAGAAGCAATGAGCCTGCCTTAATGTGGCAAAGTTGTGCAATATACCACATGCTACTATTTGGCAGCTGATGTCTTGTCTATATTGTAGTACCGCACTGCTCTTGTGAAGACATTAAAAGCGACTTATGAGGAGACCGAAAGTTTTCTCAACTGAAGTTCTTTCAAATTTATGTGTAGCATTATAGCGGCACTCACTTAATGAAGACGGGTTCAGATAAGGAGTTAAAATCCAGGAGCACAAAGCATACGCACTGCCTCCTACAATGTAAAGGTCAAAATTAATTAAGCAACAAAATGGAGATGCATCTTTACTACGTACTTAGGCAAATATAGAAACAAATACCAAGTATATATCCTTCACCAAATTCTCCTCTAAAAAAGCCTGCATAAACCCCACTATGTAGAAGACATCAAGTTTAGTCCCTCAGAATCTGGCCACTTTATCAGTAATTAAATTTGAGGTATTGCAAACAACTTGAATGTTTAATGAATGAGTATTTTTACGATTTCTAAATATAGACTCATTCTCAGATAGAGGGCATATTTGAACATAAGTACCATCAATGCAGCCTATGACACGAGGGATATGATACAAATTAAATTTTGTTAGCTACAATTCCAGTGCTGTGGTAGGAAATGTAATGTAATCATTGATTTTACTTAGCATTGCATCTAGAAAGGCCATGAAAAAGCATTAGGGCCCACTTTGAGAAACCCCACCTTCTGGAGCTGTCCCACCCTAGTAGCTCCAAGAGGCAAAATAGTGCAGTGACCATAATACCTGCACCTGGGTGGGGATAGTGTGGATATAGAATTGCTCCTGCAAGTGTTACTCTCTAGCTGAGGTTAAACTGTAGCTGTTAAATCTAATATAAGTGCACTAATTTAGCCTGCAATTGTCAAAGATTTCCTCCTCTGTCTGGTCACAAAGAGTAACTCTAACAATGTGCTCCTGGCACCTTCTCTGCACGCCAGTCAAAATCCTAATCCTCCTCATCATCACATACAGAGCAGCCATTGTGGAAATGCAGATGCATTCTGGGGCTGTTTATATAAGCTGCACCTTGTTACCACCTGTTTCGAGTTGGTGGTAAAAGCACAAGAAAATGTGAATTTTGCAAATACTTGCAAATTGCGAATGCTTAGTACATTGAAATAGCGATCTGGGAATAGGAAATTGCTAACTGCGATTACCTATTAGGAGTTGCAGTTGTAGTCATTTGGTAACCATTAAAATCTCTAAAATGTCACAGTGAATGGCTTTAGTACATAACAAAAGGCCTTTTTGCATTCACAAATGGTGAGATTTAGCGATTCGCATGGTTTGCGAAAGCAAAATGGCTTATTACATCTGGTTCTATGTATAGTAACTATGTACACTAGCATAGTGTGTTTCAATGAACTGAGTCCTGCACCCCCCAGGCCAATAATCTAGGCCTGTTGGCACACCGTTAGTGCCTTTGAACCTGGTTTGGTTTGCATAGCTGGAAGCCCATGAACTAAGGGAAAGGTTGCTTCATGATGCTGGTAATGGTGCAGCATCCTGGGCTCCAACTCCAAATGGATGGGACGGTTGCAACTGAAATCCTCTTCTTTTTCCCTTCCGTGCTGCTTACCTAGAGACTAAAATGGCAACGAGGCAAACGAGGTGCATGGGACATCTGGCATGGGAAACATCCTGAACAACGACTCCGGAACAACGAGTTCCGGAGTCACGAAAGCGGAACTCCGCCCTGCCCGAACAACGACTCAGCCTTAACCACGCATGTGCGTGGTTAAGGCTGATTCGGTCTAGTGTTCGGGCAGGGCGGAGTTCCGAGGAGCGTCGCAGAGGAGATCGTCGAGGAACAGGTAAGAGGGGTAAATTTCAGGGGGTGGTGGGGGTTTAGGTTTAGTTTTTAGGAGTTTGGGGTTTAGTTTTAAGGTGGGGGAATTAGTTAAAATGGGGTGTGTTTGTTTTTAGGGTGTGTGGGTGATCGTGTATATTATTAGGGAAGGGGGAATTAGTTATTAGGGTTTGTGGGTGATCGTGTTTATTTTTAGAGTGGGGGAATTAGTTTTAGGAGGGCGGGGGAGATTGGTGTTAGTATGCAGGGGTTGGGGGGTTTGGGGTTAGTTTTTAGGGGTTTGGGGTTAGTTTTTAGGGGTGTGCGTGATCGTGTTTGGTTTAAGGATGTGTTGGTGATCGAGTATATTTTTAGGGTGGGAGGGAATTAGTTTAGTGTGTGGGTGATCGTGTTTACTTTTAGGCTGGGGGGAATTCGTTTTTAAGGGGTGGGGGATCGGGGTACTAGTTGGAAAGCATTTTTTTTAACACGCATTCCTTTACCACGAAAAATCGTGGTAAAGGAATGCGTGGTAAAAAAAATCGTGGTTTAGACAAGGTCGTGGTTGCGACCTCGTTGTTAGGGAAGTCGTGGTTGGGGAACTCGTTGTTCCAACATACATCCATCTGGCATGGCTACCAAAAACTTCCTCAGACCCCCAGCGAAAATGGTTGAGTGTGCAATAACTTTCACCAAGTTCACTTGTAGCACATTCATCACTTTTGTAAGCCTCCCTTTCTGGGATTAGAACATACTTTCAGTTTACTCCTCTCCCGAACTGAATTTGTTTACCATCGCCCAGAAGGGAGGGCCATCTGCTAAAAAGCATTAGGAGCTCACTAAAGCTAATAGATTGGCTGTAGCTGAAGCAAATGGCGACAGCCACTGGAATTATGAGCTCAAAGACCCCTAGATTTTTCATTTTATTTTCAAAGAAAAGACAATTTACCAGACTTTAATCAATTAGACCTGATTTCGCCAAGGTCTTGGAATTCTACTTCAATGAAACATTGCATCTATCTCAGATATGGATGTCCTGCGTCAGGGACAGTCTTCAATAGCTGGCCTTTCTGAACATTTCCCTCAGGCACAGGACTTCAATATTTCATGGGACAATGGCATATTGAGCTGTAAAAAACACCTCAGGGCTGCGGGTCAGGGAGGCGAACCACTATTGTACATTCAAGAAAACAGCATGCCTCCTAGCCCCTGGGCAAGTGCTGCTTTTTATTGCAAATGTGAATGCATATTTCAGTTGTATTGTAGACTCCAAGAAGTGTCCAGATGGAGACTGAACCCGCGAACTCTTTACATAAAAAAGTCGATGATACGAATTGTCCCATCTGTTCGGCATAAAAGCACATGCTCTATCTGTTCTTGGCTCTTATGCTAAACAAAAGCTGAAGGGTGATATGCAGTCTGTTCTGCTTTATGCATGCACCCTAATACAAACCACACGTCCACAGGCAAAGAACAAAGAGCAGCAGCATTAAGGTTCAATTTGCATTCGCAGTCAGCACAAACTAGCATGGAAATAAAAAACAGTTGTTTCGGAAAACAAGAAACCTGAAGTATGACTTGGAAATTAGCCGCGTCCTGCAAGGCACGCGAGAGTCAAGTGTTCATCGCTGATGGCCAAGAAATGCTGAAAATGACCAGAACCATCGAGCTGCCAGTGTGAGAGGATGTCCTTTCATGGCTGTCGAATCTCTCAAGATTGGCTTCCGTGGAAGACTCACTCTAAATATATTAATAATAGGATGGGGTCATTTCATGAAATGTGGGTGCTTTTAGGAACTCCGCGGGAGAAGCTGATAGGATAAGGAGCTCAGCCCCCTTTTTGTGTAGTGATTTGCACAGATGTGGGTTTAGCTATGTTTTTAAGCTGCTAATTGCTTTGTGGAATGGCATTGCCATTGTCTCCTTTCTTGTTACATGATATATACGTCATAATTAATAAGAGCTTCGAAGTATTTTTTGCTGCTCCCAGGGGACATACCCATTCAACAAATGCACTGTGTTTGTCAAAATTGTTATATTTCTTAAGAACGTGTTTAAAAGAAGTATAATTCAGAATGTACGAATGGAAGCACAAGAGTTTCTGATGACATCACGAAGTGATACCTCTTTATGGCACACAGCAAGATTTAGAAAGCAATCTGAATCTCTATTTTCAGAAACAGAATCACCCAGATAGTTTCTGTGTGCAAGGAATGTTTCTTTTACTTTCAACCAGATTACGGATATGCATTTGGAAATTCTGATGTGTTGCAATATTCATTAAATTAACTTTTGTCTAGAACAAGTCTGTGATTGGACGTCATCCCTAATGTAACCGCAGCAGATGGGGTGAGAACATCCTGTAAATTAATCACCATCTGGAAAACACCAGTGCATAGCGGATTTTTGAAAGGACATCAAACCTAAAAGTAAAAAAAAAACAGCAGGAAGTGTTGAACTGAAGATCACAGACTTCTATTAAAACTTAGAAAAACGTTGTTTGGATACCAACAAGATGTTGCATTGTTATGTCATGCTTCGGAGTTTGTAGAGCACGTTTCTGTATCCCTGTAGCATGATCAGAGCCTGGGCACCCTTTACATGCAATTCTCAAAGACAGATGTTAAGGTGGACTGGTGCCATTGTTCAGAGCCTGGACACCCTGTACATGAAATTCTCATACATAGACGTTAAGGTGGACTGGTGCCATTGTTCAGAGCCTGGACACCCTTTACATGAAATTCTCATACATAGAAGTTAAGGTGGACTGGTGCCATTATGATTGATTAGAGAAGACTGGTATATTGAATGTATTATTTAGTAATGATTCCCACTGTTAATGGGATGTATAACATATGTTTTACCTGTCAGAAAATGTTGTACTCGAGTATGTGTGTGGATGACGTCACACTGAGATGTCAGATTGATCACTGCCCATCCTGAGGAGACTGACTGTAATTGGCTGTAGTCAATTATTTACTTTTGATATAATGCTGTGGAATTGTCGGTGTGGTGCTGATAGGGTAACTTGTTCTGCCTGGCTCTCAGATGGATGTTGGTGTAAAGATTTGGCTACGCGTTTTAGGTCAAAACACGTTGCCGACTATGTGGGTTTTGGTGTTGTTTTCTGCACTGCAGGCTGCCAGGAGACCCATATCACGCCCTTTTAGAGTTGAGTGATTTATAAATATAAATATATAGATGGGACCGAATAAAATGCATGGTTGAATGCTAGGTCCTGTTGGGAGTTCTGTGATATCAACTAATGACATATTTGAACTGTGATGAGTGTATGTGAGAAAGGCAGTATATCGTGTTCTGTTGTGTTGTATTTCTTCATGTTGGGTAGCGTTGAGGCATTGTAGTGATGTAGCGGAAACCGCAATTTATTTGCAGGGGTGCATTATAATCACACATGTAGAGTGCACCTGTATATAACCTTTATCATATTAAAGTGAAGTGCTAGAATTTTGAAATGTAATAACATGAAACGTGATGTGTTTAGGCCTTTTAAAAGTAACATGAGGAATTAATGTAGAAGGTGCATGTAACTAGCAGAAAATATTAACTTGAAGATCTCCTGTTGTGGTATTGACATTTATTCATGGTTTAAAATTGTTATTAATTGTTATTAATTGTGTAACCACCGTGATCGCAGTGGGGAGAGGACTTCATCCCCCAGATTCCCTGGTCTTTGTGGACGTCACCGCCATGCCGGAGGCGCTTTAAATTGTTGCCGCGGGTCCTGCAGCGCGGGAAGCCCGCCGTGACCACAGTGGAGAGATGACTTCATCCCCCAGACTCCCTGGTCTTTGTGGACGTCACCGCCGTGCCTGGAGGTGCTTTAAATTGTTGCCGCGGGTCCCGCAGCACAGGAAGCCCGCTGTGACCGCCGTGACAGCAGTGGGTAGAGGACTTCATCCCCCAGACTCCCTGCTCTTTGTGGACATCACTGCTGTGCCCAAAGCGCTTTAAATTGTTGCCGCGGGTCCCGCAGTGCAGGAAGCCCACCGTGACCGCAGTGGAGAGAGGACTTCATCCCCCAGACTCCCTGGTCTTTGTGGACATCACCGCCGCGCCCGGATGTGCTTTAAATTGTTGCCGGAGGTCCCACAGCGCGGGAAGCCCGCTGTGACTGCCGTGACCACAGTGGGGAGAGGACTTCAACCCCCAGACTCCCTAGTCTTTGTGGACGTCACTGCTGTGCCTGGAGGTGCTTTAAATTGTTGCAGCGGTTCCTGCAGCGCAGGAAGCCCTCCGTGACCACAGTGGGGAGAGGACTTCATCCCCCAGACTCCCTGGTCTTTGTGGATGTCACCGCCACGCCCAGAGGCGCTTTAAATTGTTGCAGCGTGTCCTGCAGTGCGGGACGCGCGTGGGCAAACCACACGCCAAGTGCGAGCCCGTCCTACGCCCGGAGGAGACTGGACTGGGCCCTCCTTACTTCTGGATTCCAGCGCCATCATGAAAGTGGTGAGTTGGTGGTCATTTTACATTTTTCTTGTAGCCCCGCGACCTTCCTCTAACAGAGTGGCATCTCCTTGTGTGGCCTTGTATTTTCATTGAAATGTAGATCTTTGAGCATGGGGAAGAGAAAAGCAGAAACCTGCTGTGGGACAGAGAAAAGACCTAGAGCTGGCAAGACCATACTGTTCTTTTTAAACTAGGCTGTTGGGGTGCTTTCGGACCAGATCACCAGTGCTGAGATAGAGTAGGCGGTTAAACATCATGCCACTATCTAAGACATATATACAGAAAGTGAGGGGGCTACTGGTTCTGGTACGGCCCCCATCAGTGTTTCTCTTACGCTGTCATCTCTCTCTCAAGTCCCAATGGCTAATCTTCTAAACACCAAGGCCCACCACACCAAGCTAGTGATATTACATGTAAGAATTCTGAAATTACTCCAAAATCGGGTGCCCGTCGTAAAGCAACAAATTTGGGACAGCTTCACTCTATTAAGTCAACTAGGAAGCCTACAATCGGCCTTAGGAAGCCAGCTGCTAAATTAGTGCAGGACATTAATGCTGCCCGCAACAAGACAAAATGGAGAGTTTCCTTGTGGAACTTATTAATAAATTGGACCTTAAGATTTCTACAGTTTTAAAAGTTTTTGGCACCCGCATCACTGCACTGGAGAAAGTAGTGGGAACTCTCAAAGGGTCTGTGGATAATTTACAACTGCTCATTCATAACCGGCCCAGCAATCTTCCCTCAAGACTTACGCCTATGTTAGGTGATACAATTTCTACAAGTGACCCTACTAGGAATCTGGGTAATGGAGTGCCCCCCAGCCTCAGTCCCAGGATATACGTATTACCTCATTACCTGTCCCTCCTAATGCTTGCTCACTTCATCAAATTATTTCTTCATTAGATAATGGTGACGTCTCCTATCGGCCAGCCCCTGTTTCTTCACAGCTGTCAGATCATAGCAATCACATCACCCCAGTAATGTCAGCTCCCCAAGCATCCCCAATAATCCCTCTAGTTGTCCCCCATAGTTCCGTGTACTGGGCCTCGGCCCACGGACATAAAACAGGCTCTGACGCGGATGCGCTCTACAATAGCAGGTGGTATCAGAATAACAGACCTTGACTTCGGATTTGTTTTTACTTTAGTTATTTGGTGAGTGAAATAGCTCTCTGTGCTGAACAAGCACCCTTGTGTGAATTTTAACTGAACCCTTGTGTGAATTTTAATTGTTGTGCTAACATTATGACTCCTGAACTGTGTTGTTTTTAACATTTGGTCATTCCCCGTATTCTTAGTCTGCTTACCTTAGGGCACTTGAAAGTTCCGAAGCTACTCTCCGGTCCACCGCGGTCTCGCTAGGAGAACGATTGCGTGGAGAGAGGTAGCCCTGTTGGTGGTCGACTAGCCCAATGACGGCCGCCATCTTAGAGCGGTTTGCGCTCTAGTTGTCCCCCATAGTTCTGTGTACTGGGCCTCGGCCCATGCACATAAAACAGGCCCGGACGCGCAGCAGACGCGCAGCAGACGCGCAGCAGACGCGTGCAGCGGGCGCGCCGAATGCACGCCTAAGGCAAGCCCGTCTGCACCCGTCGGCGCCTGAACACCGCCAGCCGCAAGGGAAGCTGCTTCTCACGCATAAGAGGTAGATCAATATGCCCCCACTTACTTACTCAAAATCTATGCTCATGGAGATCGGAGATAGTATTGAAATAACAAGGTGTAAGGGGAAAATATCCCTGATTAGCGGCCCTCATTTTGCCCATTGCTTGAGATGCAACCAGTTCCAGGCATATCCCCCCACCGCCCCCTCGGCCACACATTCACATATTCACTCTATAAATTCCCTAGGTATAAGCAATAACCTACACAGCAAGAAGACATATGATAAGAGAGGTCAATCTTACGACCTAGAGGGTCTGTACCTCAATTCACGGTCCATCCCCAAACATGTGGCAGAAGTCTGGGATCTGTTAGACACCTTTAAACCAGACATCTGCATCTTCACTGAAACATGGCTGCACAAGCTTACTGCCCCATCTCTGGCTATTGCTTTTCCAGGAGAGTACAGAGTCTCCAGACTAGACAGAGTGGGGAAGAAGGGAGGAGGTCTAGCCATTGCAACCCTCCTACCTATATGCATCAAGCTCTTGGATACAATCTCCTCCCCTAGCCTAGAGATGATGGCATTCAAATTGGAGATCGCACAGGGCCCGAACTGGATGGGAGCTGTTGTCTATCGTCCCCCTGGCGAAAAAAAAGATTTTAGCGCATCACTATTGGAAGTCCTTGCTCCCCTCACATTGCATGCAGACAATTTTTTACTAGTAGGAGATTTTAATCATCATCTGGACATCTCTTCAGACCCAGATTCCGTTTGTTTAATAGCAGCTATGGAAGCTCTCGGTCTCTCTCCTAAAGTACTTAGCCCCACGCATATAGCGGGACACACTTTGGATACCATTTTCTCCAATATACAGGACTTAACAGTAGAACCCCCCCTTAGCATTAACTTGGACAGACCAATTTGCATTAAAATTCGCGTTAAAAATTCCTAATGTTTTCAATAAACGTCAGTACATCCTGGGACCTCGTAGATCTTGGAGGAAGGTGACCCCTGCCTCATTCATCTCCGCTTTTAATCCCCCAGTCTTTCTGGACTGTGTGGACAGTGACGCGGCACTGGGAGCGCTAGAGGACTCATTGGTAAAGGCTCTAAATACTATTGCCCCATGTAAAGTAGGCAAGACCTGGGAAAAGTTAGCCCCAGCACCATGGTATACCGTCAGTCTTAAGAAGGGAAAAGCTGTTTGTAGGAAATGGGAAAGGAAATGGAGGAAATCAAAACTGGAGGAAGATAAACTAGCCTATAAAACGGCTTTCAGAGTATACCTAAAAAGGTGCAACACCGCAAGAAGATCCCACTTAGAGGTCAGAATCAGTGAAGCAAAAAATTCCTCCAAAGAGCTTTTCAAGATTCTTAAAGAGTTCACTAACCCTAGGGAAAATAATTCAACTATTCCTTTGACTCAAAAGTTCTGTGATGCTCTTGCAAATCACTTCAAGCAAAAGATTGATAAAATCTATAGCTCTCTCAGTAATGAGGAGGAACTAAGCGCGGTTACTCGTAACCATGAGACTCCAGACCTAATTTCTCCCCAATTGGATGCTTTTAATGCTATTACGCTGGAGCAAGTCCAGGCCCTACTAGTGCAAATAAAATCAGGCTCCCCTCTTGACCAGGCCCCCCCTTACATCATGTCAGCTCTTGCCCCGCCCCTAGCGGCTCCAATCACGGAAGTCTGTAACATATCACTAACTACAGCCTCCTTCCCTCAGAAATGGAAGAAGGCTCGAATCAGACCCATATTAAAAAAAACCCTCACCGATCCACAGGACCTGCAGAACTATAGACCAATTTCACTTCTTCCTTTTTTTTCTAAGATTATGGAAGCATTAGTTAATAAGCAGTTAACAGAATTTGTTGAACTGAACAAATTACTCGACCCTTCCCAGTCAGGCTTCCGTGCATCATATAGTACAGAATCTGCCCTAACGGAAGTAACGGATACGATCAAGCTGGCATTAGACAAGGACATGCCAACTATGTTGATCCTTCTAGACATATTAGCAGCATTTGACACCATCTCTCATCGAATCCTAGTGCAAAGGTTACAAGAGATTGGTGTCAGTGGAATGGCGCTAAAATGGTTTGAAAGCTTCCTCTCAGACAGTCCTCATTTAGTCCAATTAGACTTGTTTATATCTCAAACCACGGTTGTGGACAAGCGGGTCCCCCAGGAATCCATTTCAAAGCCCTACTTTGTTTAACATCTATGTGTCCCCCCTGGCCGCCATCATTAGATCTTGTGGCTTTGATTGCATTTCGTATGCGGATGATACACAATTGCTAATAACCATTGACCCTAACCCCGCCACGCCCAGAGAAAAATTTAAAAACTGCTTGTTAAAAACGGCTGCGTGAATGACTGCGAATTTTCTGCAGCTCAACACAAATAAAACCGAGATTCTTCTATTCGGAAGGGCGGAAGAGTTTTGGTCTACTGACTGGTGGCCTTCTGAGCTGGGTGAACCTCTTACTCCCAAAAAATGGGTCAAAAATCTTGGGGCCTTATTTATGAAGGCCTGCGTCACTTTTGCGCCACTGTTGCGTCACTTTTAGTGACGCAGCAGCGGCGTAAATAATGCGCCATGTTGCGCCATATTTACGAAGTGACACATCTAGGTAGATGCATCACTACATTATACCTGCGTCAGGTATAATGTATGCAGGGTGGGCGTTCTGGCCGCAAGAAAGGGTCGTAGGAGTGGCGCAGTGAAATCTATGAGATTTCGCTGCGCCACTTCTAGGATGCCAATGCGTCAAAATCTTACGCCTGCCTCATGGCAGGCGTAAGGGTGACGCAGGCCCTTTCACATGGGGCTTGCCCCATGTGAAGGGAACATTGCTGGAGTTGCGTCATGCTTCCGACACAACTCCAGCAATGCGCCACTTTTGCGCTGACAGATACGTCAGTAAAACTGACGTATCTGTCATTCCTTGCGACATGATGCGTCATACAGTAAATATGACGCATCATTCGGGTCACAAGGAAGGCGCACTGAGAAGTGTTGCATCGCTGCTTTCACGCAGCGATGCGACACTTCTCATAAATGAGGCCCTTGGTGTCTTGTTGAATGACAAACTCTCTATGGAAGAACATGTGAAAAGTATCTCGGGCACATGCTTCGGCATGATGCAAATGCTCAGGAAGGTATTCCCATGGATCCCTCTGTCAGCAAGAAAATCTCTAATTCAAGCTCTTCTAGTAAGTAGACTTGACTATGGCAATTCCCTTCTGGTAGGGATAAGGGAAGATCTGCTCTCAAGACTGCAGGTAGTGCAGAACACAGCCTTCTCGGACACCATCCGAACCTCTTGCGACTGCTCCACTGGCTGCCCATTAGGAAACGGGCAGTGTTTAAGCTTCTGTGTCTGGTCTTTAAAACACTACAGGGGATTGGTCCAGGCTACTTAAAAAAGAAACTAAAACCTTATATTCCTTCCCGTCTATTGAGATCAAGCGGCCAGCGGTTGCTGTGCCCCATGAGGATAAAAAAAAACTAGAATGGGCGGCCGCTCGTTTTCGTATTTGGCTCCCTGTCATTGGAACAAACTGCTGACCCATAGTCACTCCTCCACTAACCTCATGCAGTTCAAAAAACTTCTTAAAACCTGGCTGTTCAGTCACTAACCAGCTGTCCCTGTTTCTATTAGCCTGTTATTGTGGCGCCGAGAGATCCCCTTGGGGATGATTAGTTTTTGCGCTTGATAAATAATAAATAATAATAATAATAATAATCCCCTTGGGGGATCTCCCTTGTAACACCATTATCCAGCTGCCTCCTACTGTAACTCCATACATCCTTGTATTGGTCGATGTGCCCCCTATAAGGAAGGACTCTCAGTAAAATTATTCATAGCTCAAGAATAAAGTAGTTCATTGGTTGGCTACCAGGTTGAATGCTCATTACCCTCCATCTCAGACTCTGGCAGAAGAAATTATAATGGTCCGTAGGGTGGGCTGGATTGGTCAATCTCATAAATCGTCACCGGGTGACTGCATAACAGTTAATTTTAACAATGCTCTGCGAGCTGGTCTTATTTGAAGCGCCTTGGGGAGAAAAGGCTCATCTATAGATCGTATATCTGTTCTTCCTCTGGGTTTTTTCTGTCCGCCATCCAACCTTGAAGTACCTGATAGAAGAGGTTGGCCTACTATCCATAGCAAATCGCGCAGCAACCTGGTTAACTTACCTTGTTATAACAGCACTGCAACCCTTCATCTCAGTAATCGCTTCTCAACTTTGAGTGAGCTGGACGATCCTGATTGACTGGTTCCCGCCACCATTGCGGATGCCCCGATTATGGCTCCTGAGACCTACAGATTTGGGACCCTTAGAGTGCTTAGCTGGAACATAGCTGGGTTCCAGAGCAAGCTTTCAGACGCTGGATGGTTGAGCATGCTGATATACTTTGAAATCATTTGTTTTCAGGAAACTTGGGATGTAAAGGGATGTTTTCATCAGGATGGTTTCACCTCTTTTTCAGTTCCAGCAACCCATTCCGCCAGTGGTCATGCGAGTGGTGGTCTTACCACTTTGGTAAACCTAGGTCTTAGCTGTAAAGTTGAGGTTTTGAAGTCCAATTTCAAGACCATTCTGCGTATTCTCTTATTATTTACTAATAAGTGTAGATATCTTCTTATTAATTTTTATAATGCAGTCATGCTGAAGAATGAGCTGGATGCTGTCAATAATCTTAAAGTATTTATTGAAGACTTTTTTCAATCTGAACCCCCATTTACTTTGACCATGCTAACTGGGGATTTCAATTTGCATCCTTGTCAGTCATGCCCAAATAATATTGACCTAGACCATGAGCATTCTCTTATTAACCAGGTGCATCTTAAATATACTCGCCAAGGTGACACTGCCAATAGTTTAATCTCTGAGTTTAACTTGTTGAACCTAATGAATTTGAACCAGGAGAACCTGACTGAGAGAATACCAACTTTCAAGGGTGGAGGGCACAGCTCTGTAATAGATTATATCTTCGTCTCTTTTTGCTTATTTTCAGCCCTTCTAGAATTTAAAGTATTAAGGCATAATCTGAGTGATCATAATCCCCTGACGGCCGTTTTTCGTTGAGTTAAAAAACCTATTGGTAATGTATCTCTGTATAGTGAGCCAATCACTCTGATCGATCAGAGTCGAAGGGTAAGGTGGGTCTCTATCGTTCCTTCAGTTTTTGTACATAATTTGATTTCTACCTGCCAAGACGATTTTTACTCTTGTTTATCTGAAGAAGAGCCGGCTCAGGATATTATGAAGTCCTTTTTAAATATTAGTAGGTTCATCAAAACAGCACTCTGCAAAACAGGTGTATCCCCGCGATTCGTGAAGTAAGATGATTTGATGGACGTTGCTCCAAAACCCATAAGCATCTCTGGAATCTTTTGCATGTGACCCCCTGGTGCCAAGAGAAGGTAAAAAGAGCCAGGGCCACATATAGATTGGCCTGTAAGGAATGTAAAGCCCAGCTCAAAGAGGAGGCTTGGGACAAGCTATTAACCGCAAGCTTGCAACGAGATAGTGTTGCCTTCTGGAGAGTGGTTAACTGTCCTCTCTTTAGCAATGATCATGTTTCTAACCAGGCTTGCACAATTACAGCACAAGCCTGGGTTGATCATTTTAAGGCCATCTATAGCTTTGAAGTTGAGGATGGGGAATTGAATGACACAAGGAGTAATCAGCAAATTGTTTTTCAATTACCTGAGGTTATAGCAGCCATTTCCTGATTACCATCTAACAAAGCACCCGGCCCTGACGGGTGCCAGGGGATCTATTTAAAACTGATATAGACTTGTGGGCTCCTTTGCTAACGTTGCACTTAAAGTCAGCAGTCACTGGACATCTCCCTTCTAACTTGGTCTCAATCAATAACAGTCCCTGTTTTTAAAAAGGGCAACAGGTCAGACCCCCCCTGTTTTAGGCCCATCTCTCTGATTGATTCAGAGGTGAAAATTATTGGTCAGATTTTATTAGATCGTCTCTCAGATTGGGCGGAGGAGAGAGGCTTTTTATTCAACCTACAGTATGGGTTTAGGCCAGGTCAGGGTACTATTGAGCGAAACCTGAACCTTTACTTACTGATTTGTAAGTATACTAAGGTCAAAAAGAGGGCAATTCATCTGGCCTTCATGGACCTTAGCTGTGCCTTTGACAGAGTCAACCATTCCAAACTATGGACCGTGATGGCTCAGATGGGAGTTGACTGCATAAATTTATTCTCTGCACGATTTGCACAAGGATCTCTCAGCAAGTGTCAGGTTTGGCCCTAACGGGGAATGCACTGAGTACTTTAAATTGTGGCATGGGGTCCGTCAAGGCTGCATTTTAGCTCCGTTTTTATTTATTTTTTATATCAATCAAATAGAACAACGTTTGTCAGCCCCTGGTGTGGATGTCCCCAAAGTAGGAGGCCGTTCTTTACCGGCCCAGCTTTATGCAGATGACACTGTCTTAATTGCTCGGACAGCCAAGGGTTTACAAAAACTTCTTAATCTTTTTATTGATTTTATGAACAGTCTCGACCTTTTGACCAACTTCTCAAAATCACATGTCATGAAGTTTGGTCAACACGAAAACGTCAGTCAGGTAGACAAGTTTAAATATTTAGGAGTTCAGTTGGATTCTGGTCTAAATTGGCACCCACTTATAACCCAGAATGTGATGTCTTTTAATAGGGATATGTTTAGTATTGGTGATTTCTCACGCCCGTTTGGGCGCATTCATATTAGATCCGTCTTGGAAATTTTCAAGGCTAAGTGCGTCCCATTAGCGAGCTATGGCAGTGGAATATGGGGCTATGGCCCGGCTGCCCCGATTCAAGTAGCAGAAAATAAATTCTTAAGGGGCCTCCTGGGAGTCCCACAAAGTGTACCTTATTAAATCATTCACGAAGAACTGGGATTAGGTTATGTTATTGACCAGATCTGACTTTCCCCCTTAAAACTTTTGTTATCAATTTGGACAAAGGAGGAGCTTGGTTTTAATAGATTAATATTGCAGGATTGTTTAAAATTGGATAAGCCCCTCCTGATCCTGTGGCTGGTTTACATCTCCCATAATATGACATCTATAGGGAGGCCAGATTTATACGCTAATCCTAGCTGTTTAGTAAGGTTTGATCATAAATGGGTTGAAGCAGCATTCACGGGTAAGATGGCAACGGACAGGGAGGACTCTGCAATATTGAAACTTTCAGTCAGACATGCCATCCTGATAAAAACTGTTAGTAACTTAGAACCTTATTTGACTTGGAATATGACTCGTCATCAGCGATGTTTGTTGACTTATTTTAGGCTGAATTTATTTCCGTGCTTAGTCTCTTTTAATCATGGCTGTTTTAAGAAATCAGAGCTGCCCCTATGTGACTATGACAATGTCTCGGTTAATGACCCACCACACATTGTTATGATTTGTTCAAAATATAATACCCTACGACATAATTTTTTTAGATCAATTTGAAAATCTATTAATTTTATGCTAGTTAGGCCGGCTTTACTGTATTTACAGTTTTTAAACTCACCCACCATTTGTTTTTCTCCTGATTGTTACCTCTCAGGGGTTTTAAAGCTGTTATCATGTGGATGTCATCATTTGTTTTTAATTGACTTGTCTTTTATGATTTTATTTTTAAAACCGAATAAAGATTATATATGATATGTGTAATTTTACATGTAGGTTAATGTATTAATTGAATGTGCCTTATTTCCTATGCAATTTCGTAAAGCTCATATGTTATTTTCTTTCTGCTAGCCGAATCTTGTAGGCCTGAAACGCATTTTCCCTGGAAGCTCTTGCTTTAGAATTAACAAGTTGAATCTCGTGTTTGCTGTGGAATTTGTTCTTTCTCACGTTTTGTGTTGCAGGTGAAAGAAGCGCTCTTGTTAGCTAGAATGATGTCTTCGTTTTACTAGTCAGGCAAGGAGAGAAAAAGTTACATCGTTCGATCTGAATCGATGAGGGAAGACCTTTGTCCTTCGCACAGGAGAAGGCTGGGGAACCAAGGACAGAAGTTGTGAGAAGAAGAACAGCGTGGTCCCATGGAAAATTACCTATAGGATGATACCCAGAGCGGATGGCGTGAGCCGCAAAGTCTCTTGGGAAAGACACATGTAATAATGCGATGTTGAAAGAAGGGAAAGTGCCCACTTCTCCTTCTGCCTTCGGAGAGATAGCATCTTAGAACGAGCTCTGTCTTAATAGCTTTATGCTAATTTGCTCATCGATGGTGGAGAGACTTCTAAGGAAGACTCCACATGCTGACACCTTTTTTATTTCTTGTCCCTGAAGATGCTTAAGTAGGGAAGTCATTTTAGTGTTAGTGTAGGGATAGATTAATGCTTTATATTCATCAACCCTCAATGCAAGGAAACTTGGACTCATGCTTTTTGATCATCTGCATTCTGCTTCTTGAATTAATTGCTCTGTTTATGTTGCACCGTTTAACCTTGATACGTAGGGTTGGCTTTAAGCTGATTCCGATGTATTTTTACACTCTTATTTTGAAGTGTGTCTATGTCCAGTTGTTTCTGGCTTTGTAATAAACTAACTAACCTTATGTAGTTGTCTGTGGTTACTATGTGTCCAGAGAAATTCCTGTTGAATTGATAGACACTAATAACGACTGTCTTCCCTCTACTCTTATATGCTGCAAAAAAGAACCATCGAATTGTGATTCTAGAATAGGTCCAGAACTTATGAGCCCGGCCCTTTCAGTTGTAGCAGAGTAGGATAGTTAGCACATGAAGCAAGGGGAGAATCCAGAACTAGTCTAGAAAAGCGGAACCTAGAACCCCAAAATCCTAAAATAAAGCTGAATGACCGAGAACAGAGAGCGACGGATTTCGACGGAGACTAACGGAGTCTGATGTGCAGCGAGATCAGTGGCGAGTGGAGGAGTGAGTATCAATAGAGTGTATGTTGTGTGTTAGATTGCGGGAGTGAATTGATTGTGTGATGTCTGGTGGAGTTAGTGTGAGAGTCGAGTGAATGTATTGTAGGGCCGGACGTGGTCCAAGGATTGAGATTTGAGTTTCGGGCCCCGAAGTGGCCTGAGATCCCGGGATACATTAAATGGTGCAGAAGACACAGAGATTGATTGTGATTGTCTGACCGAAGAATTACGGAGTTGTCGTGAGACGTCATTGGCAGTTTCACCAAAGACAGGGAACTTTATGTGAATGGAACACATGGTCATCGTTTAGTGGACCATGTGTACAGAGGTGAGCTATACTGATTCGGGTGATCAGCGCAGGTCGAGGGTCACTGTGTGTATGTTCTTGGATGAATGAATTCTATCAATCTCTTAGATGGCAGATAATTACGGAATTTAAGACGATTGTATGAGTGAATGTCAAGGTCTAATAACAATGTGGCACTTACCTTATTGTCAGCACTGTATTACTTCGCAGGGACGTTATGGACACCTCAGTACAATCTGACCCCAGAAATGATGGCAGGGATTACACCTGTAATTGATTCCATGATTTTGAAGGGCATTCTGAAGGAGCTCATAGGAAGTCTGTGCAGAAACCGTGCGGGAAATATCGCTTTGTTCAGAATCTTAGAAAGGTGAATAACATTGTGATTCCATGTTGTCATGTGGTACCAAATCCATCTGTGATCCTATTCCAGATCCCTTGTGAAGCTGTCTGGTTCACAGTGATTGACCTATGTCAGGCACTTTTCTCCATTCCATTGCACGAGGAAAACCAATTTTTATTTGCTTTCCGTCTGGAAAATCGTGTCTTGACATGGTGTTGTATCCCTCAAGGGTATACTGAAAGTCCCCCATCTTCAATCAGGTCTTGAAGAAGAACCTTGAGAGCTTGATTTTGCCCGAAACTCAGTGCTAGTTCAGTACATTTCTGACCTCCTCATTGCGTCTGAAACAAGGGAGGCTTGTAAGGACGATACTATCTCTTTACTGAACCATCTGGCTGACAATGGGCATAAAGTGTCTCCGAGCAAACTTCAGTACTGTCTGACTGAAGTTCAGTATTTTGGTCATCAAATTGAGAGAGGCAAGAGGAAGGTGTCACCAGAATGAGTGGAGGCAATCATGAAAATGAATCCGCCTACTACCCAGAAAGAGGTCAGGATGTTTTTGGGAATGGTTGGCTACTGCAACAATGGATTCTGAATTTCTCCTTGATGGCAAAGCCTTTGCAGATGCTGACTCACAAGGATGTGAGTGATCTGGTACCTTGGGATAACAACTGCTTGCTTGCCTTCTTGGAGCTGAGAGATTACCTTTGTCGCACTCCAGCTTTAGGAATGCCTGATTACAACAAAGCGTTTTCGCTGTTCTGCCACGAAAAGGAGGGTTGCGCTTTTTCTGTACTCACCCAGACACATGGAGGTGCCCGTAGACCAGTGGCCCATTTCTCAGCTACATTAGATTCTGTAGCATCAGCACTGCCCGGATGTCTCAAATCCATTGCTACAACAGGTGTCAGTATTGAACGATGTGAAAGCATTGTGATGGGTCATCCAATTACTGTATATGTACCGCACTAGTTGAGCTCCTGGTGACGAGGACCAAAACACAGTATTTGACTAATAACAGGCTGACAAGATATGAACAGGTGTTGCTTGCAGCAGAAAATGCAACATCAGAAGCGCTGCTCTGTGATAAATCCTGCTAACTTGTTACCTGTTCCAAATGCTAATGGGGAAGATTGTGAAGACCATGACTGTCTGGACGTTGCTGAGCTTTGCACTGAGCCGAGACCTGACATTGTCGATGAACCATTGCCAGATCCTGATCAGGTCCTTTTTGTTGATGGTTCATGTCTAAGAGACAATGAAGGTAATTTGAGAGCAGCATTTGCTGTTTGTACTATCTCTGGAGTTGTGGAAGCTGCTTTTTTACAAGGAGTAGACTCCACACAAGTGGCTGAAATCATTACCTTGACCCGTGCATGTCTTGTCTCTGAGCAGATCTGAGTCACCATCTATACCGATAGCCAGTACGGTTTCGGTGTGGTTCATGACCCCGGACAGCTATGGTCACAGAGAGGGTTCCTAATGTCATGAGGCTCTCCCATTGGGAACTGGGAATATGTGAGACAACTGTTGGAAGCATTGCAATTACCAAAGGAAGTGGCGGTCGTTAAGTGCGCTACACATGGGAAGGGAGATGACTTTGTCACCACGGGAAACTGCTATGCAGATGAAGTTGCTCGCTTTTGTGTACACATGCATGCATTTTCAATGGGTAATATATTGGCGAGAGTGCAGAGAAGACCGAGCTCAGCATGAGGTTAGCTGTTTCAGACACATTGGATGAAGTTAGGCGTTTGAAAATGGAAGCAACAGATCAGGAACAAGCGAGTTGGATCAGAGCAGGTTGTGAGAAAGGAGAAAGTGACATATGTGTTTCAACTGATGGTAGGGCAGTGTTGCCGGATTGTTTGTTAAACCCAATGGCAAGGCAGATTAATGGAGCAGCTCATATAGGAAGGGATGCAATGGTGAGATTGTCAAGCAGACTTGGTTCAATCCAAGGTTTCGTGTGATTGTGGAAGCAGTGTGTCATCGGTGTGCTACGTGCCAACAGATGAATGCTGGAAAGAAAACTGTTGTTGATTTGAGCTACATTGGAAGATCAGGGGGTCCTTTCAATCTGATCCAATTGGACTTTGGTGAGATGCCTGTAGGTAATGGATTCACATATATTCATCAACCCTCGATGCAGGGAAACTTGCACTCATGCTTTTTGATCCTCTGCATTCTGCTTCTTGAATTAATTGTTCTGTTTATGCTGCACCGTTTAACCTTGATATGTAGGTTTGGCTTTATGCTGATTCTGATGTATTATTACACTCTCGTTTTGAGGTGTCTTTATATCCAGTTGTTTTTGGCTTTGTGATAAACTAACTAACCTTACGTAGTTGTCTGTGGTTACTATGTGTCCAGAGAAATTCCTGTTGAATTGATTGGCACTAATAGCAACTTTCTCCTCTCTACGCTTATATGCTGCTAAAAAGAACCACCGAATTGTGATTCTAGAATAGGTCCAGAACTTATGGGCTCGGCCCTTTCAGTAGCAACTGACTTTAAATCATAACTGTTTTTTCTTGGATAGATGTGAGATGTTTAGTCTAATGTGTTCTTTTGGTTGTGGTGCCATCCTCAAGGAACAAAGAAAACAATGCAGCCCACTTCACATAAATAATTAGAACTCGTTCGCATAAGCAATTCGTAACAAACTTCTGCCTTTTCATATCAAATGAGTAAATATCAGCTCTTACCATTACTCTCTTTGATGACACTCAACTTACTGACGACACATGGATGGGTGGCTCAGTTGACTGCTGGATCTGAAGTCCATGTGAATCGATAAAAAAGGATTTGCAGTCCTAACAGATTAACAGTTCCAAAAATTGTGGCACAGTTTTGTAAAATAGAACATGTGCATCTCTATGGGACATTATTTTAATAATTTAATAAAGTAAATATTGCTCATATGATTAGAATTTCATCTTCTGACTTATCTCTTTAGGACTTTCTGTATCTGCTGAATACCCAGCAATAGTTGCCTTGTGCAACTAAACATCAATAAACCTCATACTGGGACCACAAAATGACAAAATTGCTGCTCTGAGGAGTTGGGATAGCCCAGTGTTCAGTGTCTAATTCATGAATGGACCTCTTGGTTTTATTCCTATAGAAAGCTTTGAACCTCCCAGGCTTCTAAATCACATGACTCTTCAGCAGTGTGCCTTATTAGTTCTAGCCACATACTCTTTAACTTTCTTTTTACATCTTCTGCTTTCTATCTAAATGTCACTTCAACAATCTCGTCTTTTTAATTGGTTCCTCTTTCTGTCCTTTGGAAATGCCAGCTTTTGTTTGGTGGATACGCTTATTAGTCCCTCCTTTTGGAATTATGTATCCTCTCATGAGGACTGCCCCTCTTACATGTGTTCTTACTCGTTAGGCTATGTAGAGAGCTTTGAGAGCACTCTTTTTTTTGTTGGCCTCCCTCTGCTCGTTCAGTGTCCTGTTTACTTAGCTTCGGCAGCTTCATTTGCCCTGCCTTCACTTAATCTCCCAGTGCCGTCCCCCCACCCACCTCACCCCTCACACCTTCCACAACACTGCTTGCCCTTCCCCACCACCCCTCCGATATTGCTGCTTTGTTTTTTGTTTAATTCAAATTACGATTGTCATACTTTAATCTCCCTGTGCCCTCTCTCCACACCCCCTCATCCCTCCCACAACACTACTTGATCCTCCAAGATCGCTGCGATTGCTGATTTTTTTTTACATTCAAATTAATACATTAATATAGCGCAGGCGAGAATGAGTGATTTGCCAAAATTCACAGGATGTTGAGCCGACACCAAGGCTCGAACACGGATACCCAGCTCCCAAATTGGCAGCACTCACCGCTGTGCCACATCCTCTCACTCTGCACAAATGGGCAATATTTGTCTCATTTGTGCGGGGAAAAAACACCCCAGGCAGGTTGTGTACATTTGGGTGACATTTGCCCTTGTGACAGCAATATAAATAGAATGAGTGGCTCCGGCAGAGGCTCAGCAATTTTCTATTTCTATGACGGCCCTGATTCATGACTAATGGCCTACTCCTCAGTGCAATGAAGGCTTCCAGTGCTCTCACCTCTGGCATGATTTTTGATTGCGTGTCTGTGCAATGATGAGGCGGTGGTGCCCAGGATTTGCAGTAAGGGGGATTGAAGTTAAAACACAGAGGGGCCGATTCCGATCTGGGTCGGAAAACTCTCCGACCGAGCCGGATCTGGAGAGATTTCTGACCGAATCGGACCCTGGCAGTCCAACCGAACGAGTACGATGCGCATGCATGCAATCGGACTCGAGTCGGTCGGACTCCCATTGAAGTCAATGGGAGCCGGACGTACAACACGTACGCGGGCTCCCATTGACTCAATGGGTGCAAGGCGAACAAGGGCGCCCCCTACAGCTGGTACGCCTCGATGCGACTCACGGCGTACATGCACAGGTAGGGGGGACCCATGGGTCTCCCCCTGTGTGCGACTCGCGCGGCTACGCATACAGGGGGGTCCGACACGGGTCTGGCTCCGACTGCTCTTTCGAGCCGGACGGCGCGAGTCGGTCGGACTGCTCGAGGCGCGCATCGTACTTGCCCGGCCGGGGAACGTCTCCATTGCGCTGTGCGAGTCGTGTCCGTGCGAGTCGGTCAGAGCGGTTCGGACCCAGGAACGAGTCGGTCGGCAATTTCGCGTGCGCTCGCATCGTACTCACTCGGCCGGACGCACGTACGAATCGGTCGGGAAAGAGGGCTCTGAATCGGATCCGGTTAAGCCGAATCCGATTCGGTGCCCTACCGGCCGAGATCGGAATCGGCCCCAGAATCTCTTCTGGCTGAGGAGAGAACTTGGTTGAAGGCAGTAAGTGATATGTGTAACAGCTTGCTATGTAACTTAAAATAAAAACTTTCACCAGGTTTATTGTGTGATTTTAAAGCTGCAGTACACACCCACACAAAATTCAGAGCACTCAACAAAACTGCACACTCAAAACAACATAATTACACTTCCCGCCACATAATTACACTCCACATATATCCACTCAGCTCCAAAAAACATAATTACACTCAACAAAGTTCAACTACGCAACATGCCTTTTATTTACACTCCACATTATTCCACACCATGCCACATAATTCCACACAATGCCACACCACAAAATTCAACACCACACAATAACTTACCACACAACATAATTACACTACACTTCATACCACATAATTACACTCCACATAAATCTAATCTATGCCACAGAGCAACACTCCATATAAATACATTCCACACCATGGCATATAATTCCGCTCAACATAATTTCATTCAATGTCATACAATTTCACAAAACACAATTCAACTCCACACAATTCCATTCCATCCCACAAAATTCCACTACACAGCACATAATTCCACAACACACCACAAACATCCAATACGCACCACACAATTCCACATCATGCCACATAATTCAACACCACGCCACATAATTCCACTCAATATATATGTCAGAGACACAAGCAATCCTACCTGTCCGTTGCTTGTATGTTGAGTTCGCAGAGACGTTATGGACCGACTTCCCAATTCCCTAACTTATAACCTTTGTAGGGATAAAAACACTAAGGCTACTCAATTGGGGTTCAGGGAGGAGGGCCGGATCCTGGACGCTAGTTGCTCCTAGTTGTCGACCTGCGAGGCAATAAGGAAACGTATAACTAACCAGAAACCTATAATCAGGTGTTAACGTACACTATTCTCGGAGAAGTCCTTTAGAATTCCTGTATAGTCTCCTACCTGCGAATTAGGAGTGTTGTACGTCGCGTCCTGTAGTCGTCGTGAAGCGTGTTCAGGTTGAGTAATTGAGGTGTCAACGTATGTAGAGGACAGCTGCTTGCTTGTACCTATGTTTAAGATTAAGTGTTGAAAATAAGTTACTGGTTTTCAAGTTTTTCCCAAAACTGTGCGCAAAATAATGACTTCTTTATTCTTTCTTGTCACTTACTCTATTGCCCCAACTCTCCCTTATTCTTCATGACCTATATTGGGTGACGACCTATATTGGGTGAAAGAAATAACATTTCCCATAGCACACAGCAAAAACTCTCTTTATGCTCTTCCTGATTCTTAACTAAACGCTTAAACTAAAAATGGATAAATACATAACATTTCTTCATTCCTTTGGCATTACAATGTTCCATCACAATATTCGTTTTACATATTTATGATGACGCTCATCACTGTCTTTCCTCTTTCAGGGGAGTTCTCCAAAGATGTCCCAAAACCAAACTAGGTGAGTATTTGCGCGCTTGCTTCTTGCTTTCTTGCGTAGGGCGCCTAAATCCAACTTAAAACGTTCACTTAGCTTTTTTCTTCTTCTTTCTGTAGCTCCGGATGCACCGTGAATCAGAAGGACTGCAGCAGTGAAGGAGGGAATCCTCTGTGAAGCGCAGAGACACTCCAGCACAGAGCAGGTAAGCGGGATGTCCAACTCCTCCACAAGGCGGAAGGCAAAGCGTGTTCTGGAGGATGGGTGTGGCATAAATAGCCTCGCCACACCCAAAACGACTGCAGACGTAGTGCACGTTACGTGACGTGCGCTTACCTGACCTGCTGCTGATGAGCAACATTCACCATGCCCATTACCTCCTCGGCCCAAACCCACCGCCGCTTGATCCTTCACCGCACAAATGCCCATGTACCGAGTCAAGCAAAATACAGAACAAAGTCAAACATGAAAGCGCATCACGTGGTCACAATGTATATTACACAACAGATTCATTAAACAACACCCATTACTGTATAGCCAAGTCAGCAAACATATCCCATTACGGTGTGCAGGATGCACGGGACAGGGGTGGGTTTCAATCTGGGAAACTGGACAGCGGATGCCCTGTCCTGAAGCATGCGACAAGCATGAACATGACGGGCTCCTACCTGTACCTGTATTGGACCTAGGAAGAGTTTAATGGAGGTGTGGGGAAGGGGAAGCATGACAGTACCCCCCCCCGCAAAATCCCCCCTAAGACCTGAGGCACAGGTTTTGGTTTATCGGGATACCGGGAATGAAACGCCTTAACTAACCGTGGTGCATTTTGGACGTTGGCAAGAGGTTCCCAAGAGCGTTCCTCAGGACCGTAGCCCTTCCAATGAATGAAATAGAACAACTTGCCACGGATTCTTTTCGAATCCACAATGGATTGCACTTCAAATTCAGGAGTACCATCTACGTCTACAGCTGGGGGAGCTAAGGGCGTTCGAGTCAAGGGGTTGAACGGCTTTAACAAAGAGACATGGAATACCGGATGAAACCGAAATCTGGAAGGGAGAGTCAACCTGATACTGACCGGATTTATGATCCTTTCAATAATAAATGGTCCTATGAATCGAGGACAAAACTTTTGCTAGTTCTGATTTTTAGATGTTTCGTGGATAACCAAACTTTATCTCCTACAGCATAATCGGGTTGCACAGATCGGTGAGAATCAGAGATATGTTTTTGGTTTTCCTTCGCACTTGCCAGATGATAATGAGCCTGTGCTTGGATCGATACCAAATTTTTAACATGTTCCTTAATTGATGGTATAGTAGAAGGAGACACGGATGAGCGGGGAATGCTTTTTGGATGAAAACCATAGGTGCAAAAGAATGGAGACATACTAGTAGAAGAGTGATCCATGTTATTGTAAGCAAACTCTAGAACCCATAGTATATCTGACCATTCGAACTCACATTCCGTTAATGCACAGCGAAGGAACTGTTCAATAGTTTGATTAGTACGTTCAGTAAGACCATCGGTTTGAGGATGATAACTAGAGGAGGTGCGAATGTCCATGTTCAGAGATTTGCCTAAGTGTTGCCAAAAATGATAAATAAATTGAGAGCCTCTATCGGAAATGACCACTGATGGGATTCCATGTAGCCTCATAACCTCTTTTGTAAATATGTGAGTTAACTCTTTTGCTGAAGGTAATTTCCTTAGAGGAACAAAATGAGCCATGCGAGAAAAATGGTCAACCACAGTTAAAATGGTAGTGAAACCATTTTGGGTACGGGGAAGCTCTACAATAAAATCTAGGGATACAGTATGCCATGGCTGCGGAGGTATTGGTAAGGGACGTAACAACCCACTAGGAGCTTGATGTTGTGGTTTATTTTGGATGCAGGTAGTACAGGTTTCAACATACTTCTGCACATCCCGAAACATGGAGGGCCACCAGAAACCTCGCTTGATCGATTGATAAGTTTTTGTCACACCTGGATGAGCTGACATAAGCGTATCATGATGTAACTGTATAACTTGAGTTTGTAAGTCTGTAGTTGGTACAAATATTTGTTCATTCACAAATAATAACTCATTCTTCCATTGTAACAAGGGATAGGTCTTCTGCCACTCTGATGCCTTTTTGTCTTGTAAGATCTTTTAATATCCAGAACTACATCTGTGTAAAGAGCTCCTACCTGAAAACATTGTGCAGGCAATATAGGTTGTACAGCGTCCGATGTAGGGTACATATCATCTAAAATTCCTATACGAGACAGAGCATCGGCTTTTTGATTCTCTTTTCCTGGTCGATAGGTGATGATAAAATTGTAATCATTAAAAAAAAGAGTCCAACGAAGTTGTCGAGGAGTCAGAGCCCTAACGGAACGCAAACACTGTAAATTGCGGTGATCAGTGTAAATTGTTACAGGATGTCGGGCACCTAACAGGTAATGGCGCCATTCTTCGAAGACAGCTTTTATTGCTAATAACTCTCTATCCGCAATAGCATAGTTTTGTTCTGCTGGAGTGAGTTTCCTGGAGTAATAGGCTATGGGATGCATTTGACCAGTGTCTTTATGTCTCTGGGACAGTATACCTCCAATAGCAAATTGAGAAGCATCTGCTTCTATTATGAAAGGCTTTGAAGGATCGGGATGCACCAAAATGGGAGCAGAAGTGAATTGTAGTTTCAGGTTTTGAAAAGCAAGTTCTGCTTCTTGAGTCCAATCAAATTTTACATTTTTTCGCAACAGTCGAGTAATGGGCGTGATGATCTGAGAGAAGTTGCGAATGAAACGCCTATAAAAATTGGCGAACCCCAAAAAGCTTTGCACTTGTTTCACCGAAGAGGGACTAGGCCAATTAAGAACTGCCTGTATCTTGTTGGGATCCATTTCAATCCCTTTGGGGCTGATGACATATCCTAAAAACTCCACTTTAGTGGTGTGAAACATGCTCTTTTCTAATTTGACGAATAGAGAGTTTTGTAATAGCTGCTGAAGAATCGCCCTTACTTGTTTTACATGTTCAGTTGTGTTTGTCGAATAAATCAAGATATCATCAATGTATACAACACAACACACATCCAAGAAATCTCTTAGCACTTCATTTATAAAAAATTGAAACGCTGCCGGAGCATTGCAGAGTCCGAAAGGCATGACTTGATATTCATACAAGCCGAATTTTGTGCGAAATGCTGTTTTCCATTCATCACCTTTGCGGACTCTTACTAAATGGTATGCTCCACGCAGGTCCAATTTGGTATAAATGGTAGCATCCTTTATCTGGTCTAAGAGCGTTGGAATTAAAGGAAGTGGATACCTATTCTTTATGGTAACATTGTTCAGAGCGCGATAATCGAGACACGTGCGCAAATCCCCCCCCTTCTTTGGAATGAAAAACAGAGGGGAAGATACAGGGGATTTGGAGTGTCGAATAAACCCATTGGCAAGATATTCATCTAGGTACTCCCTTAGATGCTCATTTTCTTTTTCGGTAAGAGCATAGATTCTGCTGCACGGCAGAGTGGCTCCAGGCATCAGATCTATTTGACAATCAAAGTCTCTGTGTGGAGGTAGGGTATTGGCCTTTTTTGTATCAAAAACATCTGTGAGATCCGAATATTCTATGGGTACCCCTTCTAGGAGTAGAATACTCTTGGAGTCTTTTGGGAAATCATAACCTCGAACAAGATGTTCAGATACATGATCTGTTAAACAAGTAGATTGACAATACTCTGAGTTGAACAACACTGTCTTTTGAACCCAATGAATCTTGGGGTTATGCTGTACTAACCAAGGAATGCCTAAAATGAGTCGGAACTGGGGGGCATCAATTATGTCAAATGTGATGTGTTCACTATGGTCAGTGGAACTTATCATTGTAAGAAGTTCAGTGTGATGTTGCACCAGTCCTGACGTCAGCTCCTTACCGTCCACGGCTCTGACTACTTCTGGATGACTTTTGGGTTCCATTATTAAGCCTAATTCGTGTAAAAAGTGAGTATCTATAAAGTTGCCAGTTGCTCCTGAATCTATCAATGCATCAACTGACCAGACCTTTTCTTGATTGGATTGGGATTGTAAAGTTACTTTAATACTAAGGTGTTGATATGAGATCCCAGAAGCCATGGAGGCCAAACTAGCTAACTCACTCGACAGACAGGCCCCTTGTCTTGTCGAGCTTTTCAGTTTTCCGACTGTTGGGCAACTCCTGCGACATTGAACTTGTTTTTTGGTTTATTTGGGCGAGTTGGGCACTCCTTTACAAAATGTCCTGCTTTTCCGCAATAAAGACATTGATTTAGTTTCCTTCGTTTCTCTTTCTCATCTTTTGAGAGGGGTCCTTTAATGGTACCTATTTGCATAGGTTCTTCTGCGTCTAGTCTTGGAGTTAACTCAGTTTTAACACTAGCTCTTTCCTTGAAAGTAAACAGTTTATGTTCAGAACGTCCTTTTTCTCCCTTACGTTCAGATAGACGATGGTTAAATTTTACTACCAAATCTATGAATTCCTCTATGTTCTCTGGAGGATCCAGGATTTGTGTAACCATGTCTTTCAGCTCCTCTCGTAAACCTTTATAAAAAAGGGAAACTCTCTTTTCTTCGGGCCATTCTGCTTCAATTACAAGCCTATTGAATTGTGAAATATAGTGTAATAAATCCGAAGTGCCTTGTTTTAAATGTAACAATTCATGATCTGCGGATTGCACAAAGACATGTTTGGCAAACAATTTTTTCATTGTCTGTTTGAACCTCCGGAGATCATATAATATCGGATCATCACGATCTACTATCGGTACAGACCAGAGGGCTGCATCACCTCCTAAGTAAGATAATATAAATGCCACCTTAGAGGAGTCATCAGGAAAAGCTGTGGGCTTTGCTATGAAGTGTAAATGGCATTGATTCAGGAATATGGTATACTTGCTACTATCTCCATAAAACCTCTCCGGCGGAGCTAAGGGGATTGTGACTGGAGTCATCACCTGGATTTGGGTGGGAGCAGAAGAGGCACTGCTATGCAGGGTTTGCATCATAGGCTGAAAGGTAGCTGGTTTTAAGACTGGCTTTTGAGTGGCTGGAAAACTCCAGGTAGCTGGACCTGATGTACTAGACGCTTGCATACTAGATTGCAAAGCAGAGATGTCTCTTCGGAGAGCTGCATTTTCAGATTGTATGTCAGCCAAGATTGTTGCTATGCTCTGCAAAGACACCGAGGAAGACGGATCCATAACGCCTGGGCGAACTTATATTCGTGGGCTTTGCCTTCTGTCAGAGACACAAGCAATCCTACCTGTCCGTTGCTTGTATGTTGAGTTCGCAGAGACGTTATGGACCGACTTCCCAATTCCCTAACTTATAACCTTTGTAGGGATAAAAACACTAAGGCTACTCAATTGGGGTTCAGGGAGGAGGGCCGGATCCTGGACGCTAGTTGCTCCTAGTTGTCGACCTGCGAGGCAATAAGGAAACGTATAACTAACCAGAAACCTATAATCAGGTGTTAACGTACACTATTCTCGGAGAAGTCCTTTAGAATTCCTGTATAGTCTCCTACCTGCGAATTAGGAGTGTTGTACGTCGCGTCCTGTAGTCGTCGTGAAGCGTGTTCAGGTTGAGTAATTGAGGTGTCAACGTATGTAGAGGACAGCTGCTTGCTTGTACCTATGTTTAAGATTAAGTGTTGAAAATAAGTTACTGGTTTTCAAGTTTTTCCCAAAACTGTGCGCAAAATAATGACTTCTTTATTCTTTCTTGTCACTTACTCTATTGCCCCAACTCTCCCTTATTCTTCACGACCTATATTGGGTGACGACCTATATTGGGTGAAAGAAATAACATTTCCCATAGCACACAGCAAAAACTCTCTTTATGCTCTTCCTGATTCTTAACTAAACGCTTAAACTAAAAATGGATAAATACATAACATTTCTTCATTCCTTTGGCATTACAATGTTCCATCACAATATTCGTTTTACATATTTATGATGACGCTCATCACTGTCTTTCCTCTTTCAGGGAGTTCTCCAAAGATGTCCCAAAACCAAACTAGGTGAGTATTTGCGCGCTTGCTTCTTGCTTTCTTGCGTAGGGCGCCTAAATCCAACTTAAAACGTTCACTTAGCTTTTTCTTCTTCTTTCTGTAGCTCCGGATGCACCGTGAATCAGAAGGACTGCAGCAGTGAAGGAGGGAATCCTCCGTGAAGCGCAGAGACACTCCAGCACAGAGCAGGTAAGCGGGATGTCCAACTCCTCCACAAGGCGGAAGGCAAAGCGTGTTCTGGAGGATGGGTGTGGCATAAATAGCCTCGCCACACCCAAAACGACTGCAGACGTAGTGCACGTTACGTGACGTGCGCTTACCTGACCTGCTGCTGATGAGCAACATTCACCATGCCCATTACCTCCTCGGCCCAAACCCACCGCCGCTTGATCCTTCACCGCACAAATGCCCATGTACCGAGTCAAGCAAAATACAGAACAAAGTCAAACATGAAAGCGCATCACGTGGTCACAATGTATATTACACAACAGATTCATTAAACAACACCCATTACTGTATAGCCAAGTCAGCAAACATATCCCATTACGGTGTGCAGGATGCACGGGACAGGGGTGGGTTTCAATCTGGGAAACTGGACAGCGGATGCCCTGTCCTGAAGCATGCGACAAGCATGAACATGACGGGCTCCTACCTGTATTGGACCTAGGAAGAGTTTAATGGAGGTGTGGGGAAGGGGAAGCATGACAATACACCACTCCACAACACCCAATACCACTACATATAAGTCCACTACACTTAATACCACATAATTACTAACCACATAATTTCAATGCACACACATGTACTGATCCAGCATTTCTCATAATAGTTCACTTCAGGTCTTTCAGCACAGTTTCTTTACAATAACTTTAAAAAAAATACAAACCGGAAACACACACTCTCCTCCTCTTCTTTCAGTGTGTTCTGTGTACACAAGCACAGTCTCTTTATGTGTTTATAACCTTCTCTCCCCTTCATTCTCTCTTTCTCGCAGACTCATTCCACTACTCTATATATAGTTCATTCACCTCTTCGTACACAAACTACCTATCACTCTCATTCTTACTTTTTATCTATTTATACAGCCCTCACCCCTATCTATTCACCATACCACATATTTCCAATACATAAATACACTGCACACCACACAATTCCACTCCTTACAATTCAACAACTAACAATTCCAATTCAAACCACATAATTCCACTACCAACAACATCCACTCCCCTACGAACAAAAAACATAAGTTAAAAAAATATCACTTACAACGCAAATAGCTCTAACTTTCACAAATGTGAGACTGATTTCATAGCAAATGCTTGTTATTATAGCCATGGGCACTCTAGTCTGTCACTTTCAGGAGAAACACCTTCATCGTGGCCTGCACCTCACACCCGGCCCATTGCTACTGTCACCCTATGCTGATGACATCCTGTTTTTCGTACAGCACACAGCAAACAACTTGGCCTCCGTTTTGCAGGAGATTGTTCAGTTTAGCGGGTTCTCCGATCTTCATATAAACTGGAACAAGTCAGAACTGTTTCCTTTCACTAATATCACCACCACCGTAGCATGTGAATACCCACTGACTTGGTTTGACGGTCCGGCTAAGTATCTGGGCAGCATATGACACTGAAGTAAAGAGCAGGAGATCCGTCTGAACTATGGTCCAACCATAGACAGGTTGACCACTCAAATTGAAAGACGGCTTCGGCTCCCTCTTTTTATAGCATGCTGTATCGCTATCATTGAAAAATTGTCATACTACCCCAGTTTTTATATTTGTTTCAAATATACCTCTCCCCTTCACCAACTGCTTCTTTGCTACCCTGCAGAGCCTCTTGTCACAACAATTGTGGTCAGGTCGTCAGCCCCGGATAACATGGCACATGCTGGAGCTTTCCTATGACTATTGGGGGTTTGGAGTTCCAGATTTCCAACTATATTATCTCACTGCACAGTGTCAGTTTGCATATCATTAGTACCACACAGACGTGCGCCTCCCCTATGCCAAACCTGAGAGGGACCAGGCAGGGTCAGTTCCGTTGCAGTCCATACTCCCAAAGGGCATCAAGTTGGACCCCACAGAAATCCAAATACTGTTGACTTCCAGTTGGGTGTGGAGGAAGCTCAGCTGGTTCCTTGGAGGAGGGCTATTATAAGCACCTGCTCTACCTTTGGCTGACAATACTTGGCTCCTTATCACCCAGGAGAAGCTGGTTCAATGCACCCTCTTACAACATTATTTACACACATTTGGGGACCTTTTTCCAGATGGTCATGTCCTATCTCATGCCGACGATACCAAGTTCACAAATGCTACTCACATGGACCAATTTGTCCCCCCATGACTACATGACACACTGCGTGCTCAGGTCCCCTCTTATCCACTTACCCTGGAAGAATTCCCCCCTTTAACATTGGTGATAACAGACCCTGAGTGGGTTGAGGCTGGTTTCCAGACTTTATCATGCATGTGTGGATATGCTGCCACCTCAGGATGGAAAGATGGAAATGCCAGAGCAACCTGGGAGCGGGTATTGGGTCGCCATTTACCCAACAAAATATGGTATTATTGTTGCGAGCAGACCAAACTGGTCTCCCACAATCACTGACACAAACTCATACATTTTGAATTCTTGCACAGGGCATACACCATGCCTACTGCTCTGGCGAAAACTGATCTGAGGACATCCTCTTAGTGCCCCAAATGCCAAGTGGACGAGGCAGACGTTGCACACTTTACGTGGACCTGCATTCCTATAGGTGAGTTTTGGCGAGACGTGTTCTCCAGGCTGTCTTTTATGATAGAGACTGAGCTCGCTCCAGACACACTGGTGGCCCTGTTGCGCTACGTTCACAATGTACCAAAAGGGGTCCGCAGGGTTACTGCCATGGCGTTGTTTTTGGCAAAGCGAGAGATTGCTTCACACTGAAGCAGTAGACGTCGTCCAACTATTGATGCATGGTTGAAAAGCCTGACATACTGTGACACTACCAGTGAAATTGATGCCACATTGCAACCCCCAATGGCTAGGCCTAAAGACACTTCGCAACCACTATGGGAGTACATTTTGCCTCTGGAGACCACTGATCAAGACTGATTTGCTGTGTCATGCCTGGTGGTGGATAACATGGATTCTACTCCACCCTGCTCCTGTGTGAGCAGTCTCCGCTACCATCTTTCATGATGAGTTAGCAAAAGGTCTCCCTTTACTTTACGATCATCAATAATACTGTTGTCGTATTCTTATTGTATCATGAAGACTCTTCCGATTAACAGTCATGATAACAACATTTGTAGATTGTTTACCCACTGCATGGGATGTTTAATTGTATGCTTCTGTGGTTAGCAAAAAATGATAAATTAAGATTTTGAACAAAAAAACGCAACTGGCCCTTTGTGCTTTTAGGTACTATACTTATCTTAAATCTTTGAAATTGCATATCTCCAGTTCTAATGGTTGAAGTTTTGTCATTTTAGTCTCAAATAATATATTACATTTTACTCTATTTTTCCAAATTGGTGTGGGATTTTTCTTGCATTATTTTTTGAATTTACTACTGTTTGAGTGCTGCATAAATGCTTTACACATTCTAACTTAAGCCTGACTGCTTTTGTACCAAGCTACCAGAGGGTTAAGCACAGGTTAGTTTGGTGACTTTTGTGGTTCACCCTGACATGGACTGTGGGTGTTGCTTGAGAAGGGCTCACACCCCCCTCTACCAACAACATCATTTCTCACAGTTACTTGTAATGTTCTGATGTCCTCTGTCTGAGTCCGACCCATTCTTCCACCTGTTTTGGGTGGATAGTTGCCTTGTACATCGCCATTTGGGTTGTTTTTTTTCTGTGGTTCTTGTGTGGCCATCATATAGAAGTCTGTCCTTCTCCTCCACACTCTGAAGCTCCCTCATGCTTCTGGTTTTTATCCTTTGTCAAGATTACAGATCTTGGAATATCCTTTCATTTTCTGAAAGGGCAAGGGGTCCCATTTGCTTGTTGTTCAACTAGCTGCTGGTTGGGGAATTTTTCCAGCCTGTTATGTTTGCATTCCCCCTTATCAGTGATCTCTGTTGTAATGTTCACATATTCGTTCAGATCTGTGATTTCTTTTTGGAGCATGTAATTATCATCAAAATATCTTTATTTGGTCAATCTTGACGATAAAAGCACATATAAAATGACAAATGTCAACAAGTAAGAAATTCATACATGTAAATATGTTAGAATATAAAGTACAAAAAGAGAGAATTACAAGAATAAATCATGCAATACTAACTGTATGCATACAAAGACGTCCTGTCAACATATGCCTGATAACAAAAACGTCAAGAGGGTCCGCTATGTTAACAGGTAAAAATGGGGGCTATTGAAAACACCTTAGGACTGTCAAACCACCTAGACCATCATTTGGTAATACCATAATCAATCAATCAATCAGTTCTCTTTGTTCAGAAATAATGATATCCATAAAAGTATCACAATAATGTGAGATATATTTAAGAACATTTTCCTTCTGCTTCATAATAAGAACTCAAGGTTAAAAGGATAAGATTCTTAATATTAGACTCATATGTGTACCAATTCAAGAATAACTAAAATTTCGAGTTACAGTGTATTACAATTCACAAGCCATTCTTTGCAAATAGTACTTCCATATATAAAAACATAAATAAGAATAATAGAAAATACACTAAAAATGATACCCTCTGCATATTAATAAAATCTTCATTAAGATCTTTAAAAACATCTCTATGATTGAATCCATGACACCTTTTTTCATAATACAGTTAAAGCTCATTGTCCACCCTCATATGTTAACACTTCCAGATATGAGTGGGATTTCCTTCTGGAGATGGCAGACACAATAAAAGTAGAATCCATGTGACATATATCCATGGTAATGAATGTATCTTCCAACTTTAAATAAAGGTCTTAACATTTTTTTTATCAAGTCGTTATAGAATTTACAAAACAGGATAAAGTACATAGTCGATTGGTTTGATATGCCATCACACAGGAATTTAGGCAGCATCTGTGACCAATTCTTCATTTTTGGAAAGGCGACCATAATATGCAAAGTGCCTCAGCGTTGTCTAGTCAGATAGGGCCATATGTATCAAAGTTTAGTGTTTGCGATTCTCAAATAGCGAATTTTTGAGAATCGCTATTTGAGAATCGCAAACGAGATGTATGTAGGATTCGCAAGAAAATTTGCGAATCCCACATATTCTTAATTGCGATTCGCAAATTGCGAATCGCAGTTAAGGAAACTCTCCCCATTCATTCCTATGGGCCTAGAGGCCCATAGGAATGAATGGGAGGACATTCTCAATTTGCGATTAGCAATTAGAAAATCGCAAATTGAGAATGCAATTTCAAGGTTGCAAGGGTGTCCAAAGGACACCCTGTTGCACCCCTGAAATGAGCATGGGTGCACATGTGGCGCACATACATGCCCTAGGGGCATGTATGTGCGCCACATGCCACTTTGAAAAATGCAAAAAATGCATTTCTCAAAGAAATCGCAAGTTACCACCAACCTGTAGTTGGTGGTAATTTGCGATTCCTTAAGCCATAATCGCACAACTTAGGTGCTTCATACATTTCATTTAAGGAATCGCAATTTGCGATTCCTTAAATGCATTCGCAAAATAGAGAATCGCAATTTTGCGATTCTCTATTTTGCGAATGCCTTTTGGGATGATACATCCCAAAGGCATGTTCCGTTCGCAAACGGGCCGATTCTGAGAATCGGCCCGTTTGCGAACGGGAAATGGGCTTGATACATATGGCCCATAGAATCTATGTTGCACATTTTGTACAATTATTAAATAGTTTGGTATTCCTTTTTGTATAGGGCCTGAGAGGTAGCTACGGACTGTATTTTTACTGCTCTCCCATTATCCCTTTCTACCACTTTTCTTAACATTAACATAGTTGTTATTTCCTTCTTACTATAACACAGAATGCTGCTAGGATCCTCTACTCTGTTGTTCTTGTCAACCATTTTCAGAAGGCTATCAATGTAGGTCAACCATGTGATCCTTTTTCCAGACTCCAGTACTAGTCAATCTGTTATAATATCTTTAGTGAATTTTGTCCCCACTTTACCCCATAGGCTATACCAGAACAAGAAAGGACTTATCTGAATGGCATCCTCTAAAAAAGGTACAGCTAATTCCTGGTGTACAATATAGAATGAGCTAGACTTTGGAAACACCAAACGTCTGTCTAGAAAGAGGTTCTCTTGGGTCAGTAGGAGGGCACTATTTGCCCATCCCCACAGCGGGGCCCCATAGCTGACACTTGTGAGATATTTGTGTTTGTATAAAAAACAGTAATTCTCTTATAGGTTTATTGCCTACTTTGGCCGAGAATCTAAAAAGGGCGTCTATAGATCTTGAAAATGTCAATTTTCCGTTTTGGACCAGTGTCCCCCATCTTCCATCACTAGTAAATTGTATTCCAAGATACAAAAAGTTTTGGGTTTTAACCAGGCCCTCTCCCTTAATATGATGATACCTCTTTTTAGCCCTCCTCTTTCCACACACCATGGTAAAACTTTTCTTTAAATTAATTTTCATATCTTTTTCTTTCATATAAATTGCAAATTCATCGATCAAAAGCTGGAGTCCATTTGCGGTTCTAGAAATCAGAACTGCATCATCGGCATATAGTAAAATTGGAATTGAGCGATGTTTTACCCTTTCACTTTTTGTAGTGTTTCTTCTACCCCATTGATATAGAGTGAAAACAACAGGGGAGTGAGAACACATCCCTGGCATATCCCACAGGAGACCTTAAAGCGGGAGGTACATTACTCTTTCGTCCCATAACATACTCAGTTATTCAATTGGGCATATAGTTGTGAGAGGAAAGATTACCAAGATAAATGCACTGCTTAAATCTACGAAGCATAGGTGTACATGACACTCTTTTACTACAGTGCATTTGTTAATAAGAAGGTGTAGGTTAGCACATTGCTCTAACGTACCCACAGCCTTCCTAAACCAATATTGTGCATCTGTAAGGATATGTTTTTCTTCCTCCCATGTTTCTAACCTCTCCAAAAGAATTCTGCCCATTAATTTGGCAGTGGAGTCCAGGAGGGATATTGGTTGATAACACCTGGGGACCCCCCTATCTCCCTTTTTAAAGATTGGGACGATAATACTTTCAGTCCACGTGGCTGAAAGAAATCCACTAACTACAGCATTACAAACCTGTGTTAGACGTGGGGCCCACAAAGTTATGTGTACTTTGAAGATATCTATTGGCACACCATCGGGACCAGGGCTTTTAAATTAGCTGATTTATTTAAGGCCTTATTTACTTCATCAGGGTAATAAACTGTAGGTATACTGCAATAGTTCTTAATACTGCTGAGGAAGACAAATTCATAGCAAGATCTTCAGGATTAAAGATTTCTCCATAATGCTTTATCCAATCCTCTTGTAATACAAAAGCTTCCACCCTAGGGGCCCATACATCTTTCAGAAAATGAAGATTGATAGTTTTCCAGAACAGGGTATTATCATTTGTGTCAGCGGCCTGTATTAAACTAACCCAAGCCTTTTCTTGCACCTCCCTTTTCCTATTGGCCAGGGCTTTAGTATAAACTATTCTCAGTGTAGTGATTCAAACACCATCCCTCAGTTTCACCTGTAAGGCTTTTTTCAGGTGTCTGTTTGCCACAGTACAATTATGGTCAAACCATCTCTGGCCCTTGTTTCCAGAGTTTATATTTCTGGCTCTCATCCTACCTGCTATTTCTGTCATTATCTTACAGAAGGAGCCCATAATAGAATGCAGAGCAGAATTCCAAGCCATACATATATTAAAATCATTGCGATTTCCCTCTATAACTTAACCTAGAGTAACGTTATCAATTACGTTCGACCGTTTAAGGCTGATGCCATTTGTGCCCTGAGTTTCTATATTATCCGCATGTTGCGGACCATTAGAGCAGGAAGTTTTCATTTTAAACACTGCTGTCAAAGGGTAATGGTCACTAAAATGACTCAGGGTAACCACAAAGGATTCCAGAAGGTTCTCCCCATTTTCAGAGGCTAAAATGTGGTTGAGGGTGGAACTATCACCCTTCCCTTGGAAAGTGGGTACAAGTGGCATCCCTGTCTTGGATAAATATTTAGGAGCTCCAGGTTGTATTTAAAGATGATATTGTTTATTGCCTCCCCATGCATATTATGTGGAAAATGTGGCACTACCTCCTCATTATACTTGAAGTAGCCACAGATCCTGGACTCTAGTCCATCACATTTACCTATGTTACAATCCCCAACCCAGATCAAAATATAGTCGCCTTTAATCTTCCTCGTAAAAAGCTCCAACTCCGTATCAAGATCGATAACTACTCTAAAGGTGGTGTCATCAAAGACGTTATTATAATGAGTAACCAGGACAATATTAAGTCGTTCATCAGACTGCAAGAGGAACATTTTTAAAATAAGGAGAATTGGTGTAAAAATGTTTTAATTTCAGCGAGGCAGTTATAGAAATTAAAAGGGGGAGCCCCCGCTTGGCCCACCCTATCTCTGAGGGGGTGGCTGAGGTCAGAAATGAAGAAAATCCTTCCACATAAAAATCTTCCACCGCCCATGTTTCCTCTAGGCAAATTAGATGTGATGTTTTAATTATGTCAAACCATTCTAGGTTCCCCAGTTTTTTTTTTTATCCCCGCAGTATTCCAGAATTTAACTATAAGATTGGTGTTATCAAGATTATTGTCGGGTGGAACCCCGCTATCCATCATATTTTCAACATTATTATCAGGTAGTACCCACCTAACCATTGTTTTATCAGCGTTATTGTTTGATAATACCCCACTATCCATCTTCATTCGACCCAGAGCTAAGTGTTGCACGTCCCTTGAAGTGATCTCATCATTTTCATCCAAAGTTTGATGTCAGTCCTGTTTGTCCCAGTTAGAAAGAGGGGCAAATTTATTTAGTGTTGGAACTGTAAAAAGCGTACTAGGTTTGGGTATAAAGTCATGTCGATGTACATGTTATCTATTGGTGGCTCCTAACCTGGCCTGGGCCTATCCGCATGTTAGGGAACATATCAGGTCTATAGAAGAAGCCAAGTTGTTCAGCTTTGATACTCTCTCGTATAGTCTCCTGATGGTTATTCCTATATTTTAGTTTCCAAAGGAGGGATTTAATTACCCTGGGGGTATGAAAGTTCACCACAACACAATCACCCTGCCCGATCTTCTTAGAAGGACCTATCCAGTCTATCCTTCTTACCATAATCACTTCTTGATACAGGGGGTTGATATCCTCTGACTGTTTAGCCAACCAGTGTACTGCCTTGTTTTTCAAGTCCCTCCATGATTCATTCGAATGTGGTGGTAATTTGGGGACATTTCTTAGTACGATAACATACAGGGTAGCCTCTGGTGGAAGGTGCAAAATAGTGTTAGGACAAGCTACAGTGTACAAGACAGTTGTACTCTCTGTGGATCTTAAGGGTAGGTTCTGAAGCATCCCCCTTTCACACCCGCAATTCGGGTGGTGCAGGGAAAGCCGAAGCTGCTTGTGATAGCTCAGTGAATTAATTCTCAGGCTGCAAGAAATGGCCTGTGCCACTTGTTACATGTTCGATCCCGCAGCGATGTGGCTCGCTGGCCCCCTTTGGATGGGCGGATGGAGTACAGAGGTGCGCCACCATATCCTGGTGTCACCCGCATTTCCTGGCATAGCAATGGCTGTGATCAAGGCGCAGCTCAGTGGTATATGCCCTGAAGAAATATCGTTTTTCGGCACCCTCCTCACTGGGCACCTGCAGATTTACATTGAATTCAATGGCACCAGGTTTGGCGAATTCATGTGTGCCCAGGCAAGGTGCCCACCACCCCAATGTCTTTCTTCTGCTAGTTGCCTGCATTCAATTTCAATGCCATCAGAAGAAGCGGTCCTTGGCAGTCGCTATAGTTGAAGCTTCAGCATTGCAAGCATTCGGTTTGCTGATCTCAGTGAATACTGTTGAATACAGTTTTCTCTGGCATGAGGGGCCTAATCAGCCATCCATCCTCAACAGCGGATCACAGAAGGCGGCATAAGGCATTGTAGTCCTTTTGGGGGGGGGGTTAGTGTTGGGTGAGCAGGGAACATTAGTGCAGCAGACGCCTGGGCATAGGTGCAAACATAATGAAGTGCTTGGTGCTCTGTTTGATTTAGGTATGGATGGCAGTGCTCCATTTCCCCGCAGCTATTGTGTTGACCGAGATTTCTCCCATTCCATAGTGTAATCCTAATCCCCTGTGCTGTTGTACACCAACCTGAGTCCATCAGTTAAACACTGGTGGTATCCGGCATGCAGCGTCCTGGAACTGGAGAACCAGGTTCGTGTCAGAGCACATCCTCAATATCTGGTTAATCTCTGCAAATCATTGAAAAAACATATGGATCTCAAAGCGGGTTAGAAACCTGCCAGATAGATGAACAAAATGCCCTTTCATGGAGGCAGCCGCTCTTCTATCTTAGTATGTGAAGAATAAATAATCATTCTTCATTGTCCTTGGTGGGGTCACTATCGTAAACGCCTGACTTCATCCGCATTTTGAGGTTAAAGGTAGACAGATAGGGGGTAAATTGGTATCATTCACATAAGCATGCGGGCAGGTTTCCTTGGACCTGCTGTCAAACTGAGGGAAGTCACCCATTCTTTTTAGGAATCCACACTTAATTTTGTTACACTTTCAAAGTGTGGAACAATGTTATCTCATTTTACAGGATGCATCAAATCACTTTTGCTTCAATGGCGAACAAGCAGACAATGCAACGAGAGATGCGCAGCGAAATGTGGTTGAAACTTCATTGTGCAATTATCAACAGGTACTATTTGCACTTTATGTTAGATAAGATTTCACAGCAAATCTGGCATAGAGCCTATGGATCGAAACCAATAAATGAATAGGGAGCAGCTTTACAAAGCGATGCTGTTACTGTTATTTAAATTCCCTTGACCATGGGCATGACGCTAATTTCACGTATCAAACGTCTTTTGCACCATGATGCAAATTATACCTAATTTTGCGCAATCTCCTTGTATCGTATTAGAATTGAATTTCATTTTATCCACTTGAAATAAGGATGAGAAATAAGCTGATTGGGCTGCGATTGAAACAAGAAACATCGGGGCAGAGTTACAAGCCCCTTGCGCTGCCAGTACGTCACTTTTTGTGATGCAATGGCAGAGCAGTACACTGCCCCATATTTGCAAGGACAGGAAAAGCCACCCTGCGTGGCTTTTCCTGTCCTTTTAAATATGTCCCCTTAACATGCAGCACTTTGCGTGAAAGGGGCGTTCCATGGGTGTTGATGTGGGTGTTCCCACGCAACACCCATGGAACGAGACACATTTCCAGATTTACGAGGAATCCTAAATCTGGAAATGCGTGTGAATGCTACGCCTCCCCAGGGGAGGTGTAGGGAGGCGCAACGAGGAGAAATGTATTCATTTCTCCTCGTTTTTGTTTCCTGTTTCTACGCGTGCTGCATTCTGCAGCACACATTGAAAGAGGAAATCACCTCTAATGATTGTTTTTGTTCAGGAAGGGTTCCCTTCCTGCACATAAACAATCATTGAAAGAATGCTGATTTTCAACTTCTATGTGTGCTAATGTAGCACACATATAAGTTGAAAAACGGCATTTCAAATTGTTTTTGTGCAGGAAGGGAACCCTTCCTGAACAAAAACAATCTCCCCACGACGCAGGCATCCTTGCACCATGGTGCAAGGGTGCCTGCGTCGGCACATGGCAGCAGTTTGTGCACCAGCGCAGGGGGAAGCACAGAGATGCGACATATTGTTGTAAATATGTCGCATGGCTGTGCTTTCCAAACTAACGCAGCACGGCGCTGCAAAATGACTTGCTGCACAGTGCTGTGTTAGTTTATTGTAAATCTGCCCCATCGAGTTTCACAGATCTGCTGCTAAATCGTTGCTGCGGAACAATCATTATGTTGGGTCCATCTCGTCATAATCTAATTGCAAGAAATACAAGGATTTAGCCTGGGCACAAGTCGGAGGTACACGCAGGTACACGGCGTCCACCCACTCTATTCACAGGGTGGATGCAGTCCTCTCTACCAAGAATTTGGGCCCCACAGAAATATGCTGAACTTGTCCCGGTGTAATTTTTAGACACCGGGACACGTTCATCAGCGCCTGCATGCTGTCTGCTTTCGATTCCCAGCAACAACGTGCAGGCAGCGAGGGAGCTTTTTTTCACCTCCAGCGGGGCCGAAGTTAAGGGGCCATCAGGCCTCCTTTTGTTTGAATATTCTGACTGGAGGAGGCCTGGAACCTCACACTTAAATGTAAATGCCAGGGAGCGGAAACAAAGGCACACAGCTTGTTATCTCTTCACAAGTACTTAAGAGAGGCAGCTTTTACCTTTGTTCAGTCCCTGTATATAATAGATGCATGCTCTGTAAGAATGTCAGGTGTGTTGGTCTGTCCCAGTATTTCCACAAATAACAATTTCAATAGTACTATTTTATTTCTTTTATAGCACTATGCAACTCAATGCGGGGTTCAGAGCTCTTTACGTAACATACACATGATGCATCAACAATAAATCATGTACATGTCTAAATCAATGTACAAGATGAGTTACATGAGACAGTGAGGGTTACAAGGTGTAGGAGTCACATGTATTTCATACCTCACTGTGGTCTTTTAGAAGGATTACAATTTATGAACTGCCGGTAACAAAAGGATCTCTGTGTTTAAAGCAGTAACCCACTTTACTACCTACATAATATAAAAATCTGTCATCTGCGTGTTAGATGATGTGCTTTGCAGGAGACACATTTACCTTTTTTACTACTTTGATTCAAATATGGGACTTTACAAAACACAGATCTCTCCAGCAAGTGCATTAACCACCAGAGTTTTCTCACCATTATTACTATTCCCTGAGATTTACTGGGCACCTTCACAGCAGATGCCTTAACCCAATCAAATATTTTAAAATCTAGACTTTGCAACCTATTAAGCATAAAATATCTACTACCATGCTTCTCCTTGTTGCCAATTTCTTTGTGCCAGTGTTTAAAAAATAAATGTATTAGTTGAGGCCTAGATTTTGCGCCGGGATTGTGCCACTTTTTTGGTACAACCCCAACGCCAAATCTCATTTGTTAAATCTCATAATGTGCTTAAATGTACTCATGATATACCTGATAAACATATGTGTGAGGTCTTAATATCTGATGTCACTCCTTGTGATGTCACTTCCAGTGATGTCACTTCCAGTGATGTCACGTGCAATGTCACGCATCGTGACATCATGCGCTGTGAAGGCACGCGTCATGATTTCACTTGCATACTGCCTAACCTGGTTAGTCCCCCCACTTCTTTTTGAAGGACTTGTGCCCTGGATTTATCGCTTCCTGGGAAGCAGTTATAATTATTATGCTCAAGGAAACCACTGCCATGAGTGCAAGGGCGAGGAGTGTAAATACCTTTTGTGCATTTTAATGATTTCAGGACCCAGGAATGTGCTATAGTCAGACCCACAAGGCACAACAACAGACATTTTGTAGCTCAAATTTGCGTTTTTTGTCTCAATTTGGCATTTTTTAGTTTACTGACATTCCTTGGTTTCTCATAGTTTAAAGCACCAAAACCACAGCATCTTCTGCCATTAATCTGTCCTGTCATCCATCAGCTGGAGAATTTGCATTTCGCGTTTCTTCTTTCAGCCCAGGGTATTCAAATATTAGGGAATATTTCTCTGCACCCTGCCTGCCTAGCTGGCTTCCATATTGACCCATGTCAGCCTTCCTCCCCCTCCTTTGTTTCCCTTTCCTGATGTTTTGCATCACTTTCTTTTGGGATTGTGTTTACTCTTGGTATTATTTCTGGGCATACTTTGTCTCAGGCAGTAATTAGAAGGGAACAGACATGTATACTGCGTTTGTCTCAGAGCCTGGAGTGTACAAGATGTTTAGAAGCAGCACGCACTTCGTGCAATACACTACACTCCAAACCATGTAAGCATAAAAGGCCATTTATTAGGACAAGGTTGCACATATTAAATCAACTCAATACTGTTAACCTTAATTCAAATCAACATTTTAACAACCGTTACTATCTCAGTCTCCCCGTGCCATTCGCAACTCACCATCTCATCTTCACCCGTCTCCATTTCTCACTCTGACCTTGTTCCATAAAACCCCAAACTCTCCTTCAACTGTCCTTCAATCGTCCAATCATACATCCTTGAAGCTCCTTCCATTGCTCATTGCATCCCGCACCCCGCCATCAGCCACCTGTGCACTCTCTCCCCCCGAAGGGTGGATCTGCCCGTCTGTGTCTCACCACCCCTCCAAAGTACCGCCTAACCCGCAACCTGTCCTAAACTGGCACGCTATAACCGTCCTTACCCATGACCTCACTCCTGCTACTTGTAGGGTGGGTGGGCAGACTACATTTTCTACCCTGAACAAACACCCCTCCCCAGTGGTGCTCGGTGTCAGGAAGAGGCAGGATCCGCCTCTCTTGACACCTATATAGCCTAACCTAAGCCCTCCCCTTCCTCTAGCTAAACCTATCCCTGCCTTGTCCTTATGGCGCTTGCACGAAGCACCCCGGGGGAAGACTGGTCGGCGACCCTCATTTCCCCCGGGGGCCAACATCGTGCAATAAACCACACTCCAAACCATGTAAGCGTAAAAGACCATTGATTAGGACAAGGTTGCACATATTAAATCAACTCAATACTGTTAACCTTAATTCAAATCAACATTTTAACAACAACCGTTGTTGAGGAGAGGATGTGGCCTTATGGCTAGAGCGGTCGACCTCGAAGCTGGGGAACCGGGTTCGAGTCTCTGCAACGGCGCTCAACATCCTGTGATTCTGGGCAAATCACTTTATCTCCCCGTGCCTAACAAAAATGAATGTGTCCATTTGTAAGGAAACTAGTGCTCATGTAAAGCGCTCTGATACCCGATGTCTCGGGTCTAGTTCATGCTATATAAAACTAAAAAAAAACTTTAAAAAAAGTTACTATCTCAGTCTCCACGCGCCATTCGCAACTCACCATCTCATCTTCATCCTTCTCCATTTCTCTCTCTGACCTTGTTCCATATAACCCCAAACTCTCCTTCAACCGTCCTCCAAGTGTCCAATCTTCCATCCTTGAAGCTCCTTCCATTGCTCATTGCATCCCGCACCCTGCCATCAACCACCTGTGCACTCTCCACCCCCCGAGGGGTGGATCTGCCCGTCTGTGATCACCACCCCTCCAAAGTACCGCCAACCAGGCTACCCCAGTAGGGCAGTTGCCTGCCCCCCCCCCCCAGGGATGTGCACCTTTCGCCCCTTCAGTTAGCACTCCGGCACCAAATGGATTCATTCCATAACTTGCTTACTGCGTCTCGCATTTCCATCATATAGTATGCGTTTCCCATCCGCGAAAGGTGCACCCCATCATCCCTGAACAGGCATGCCTCCTCTTCTTTCAGCCCCACGTGACCAACACCTTAATATCCTACGACTGGCAGAGAACCCTCATTGCCATGTTCAATTTTCGCCGGGCCTTATCAATTTACTCGTGCTTAACTGCCCGCTCTATACTCTACGTGGTACCAGCTCAGTCCACACTACACCTGTGCTCAAGAAATTCCTCCGTATAGCAACCAAGTCCCTCTGCATATCCATCAGCAATGAAAGTCCAGATAGGCGTACCACGTCATTTTCCCCAAGTTGTATTAACAGCATGTCTGGACTGCCTCTCTGAGGCACCAACTTTGTCAACCAGGGAAGCAGGGCTCCCCATCGCATTCCCCCTTTTCCCCACCAAGTAACCTCGTGGTGGCTGCTCCTCAATCCCAGGTTACGTCTGTACACCTGCTGGTCCACGTATTTCGCTGCCCAGTGCACAAATGAGTGTCCCACGATCCAGGTAACCGTCTTGGTTCCCGGTCCTCTCACGCATCCTGCGGTAGAAATGAAACTATTAGATCAGGTTCAGCTTCCCTTGTAATACCCTCTATCCCTCCTGTCACCAGCCCTTATCCTTCTATTTGCGCACATAGCACTCGCAGCATCTCGACCTCCACCTCCCAATCTGCTGGATTCTACACCAGGACCACCCCAAACGCGCTGCCGCCATTGCGGCCCCTATTCTAAAAGAATGAGTCCCAAAGTTAGCCAGGTTCCAACCTAGTTTTCCCAATGCCATTCTTAACTGATAAGCTGTCACCCTGCTACCTGCGGCATGACAGAAAACCCCGGCTGCGCACCTACCCGACGAAATGGTGCCAAGTTTGGACCGGGCAACCCTCGCTACAACCATTCTCTGCCAACCATACCCAGCGCCCTTTCCCAGACTGATCCGTCTTGGATCACCTCAACCATATCCCCAGACGCCCGTGATCCACCCGCACTTCCTCATATTGCACCCCATGCTGGCGCGCTGTCCCTACCAACTCCGAGACCTGGAATGCACCAAAAAGCATACACAGTTTAAACAATGCGACCTAAAACTGGTCATAACAGCACAATGATAACACACCCAACAACTCTTGTAATACCCTCTATCCCTCCTGTCACCAGCCCTTATCCTTCTATTTGCGCACATAGCACTCGCAGCATCTCGACCTCCACCTCCCAATCTGCTGGATTCTACCCCAGGACCACCCCAAACTCGCTGCCGCCGTTGCGGCCCCTATTCTAAAAGAATGAGTCCAAAAGTTAGCCAGGTTCCAACCTAGTTTTCCCAACGCCATTTTTAACAGATAAGCTGTCACCCTGCTACCTGCGGCATGACAGAAAACCCCGGCTGCGCACCTACCCGACGAAATGGTGCCAAGTTTGGACCGGGCAACCCTCGCTACAACCATTCTCTGCCAACCATACCCAGCGCCCCTTCCCAGACTGATCCGTCTTGGATCGCCTCAACCATATCCCCAGACGCCCGTGATCCACCCGCACTTCCTCATATTGCACCCCATGCTGGCGCGCTGTCCCTACCAACTCCGAGACCTGGAATGCACCAAAAAACATACACAGTTTAAACAATGCGCCCTAAAACTGGTCATAACAGCACAATGGTAACACACCCAACAACTCTTGTAACAATTCAAATGTAACTGCCTCTTGCGGCGCTGCCTTACCACCACCCCCCGCTCCCTGCCCCAACCCTTCAACCTTTTGCCCAATATCTCATCCTTGGCAGGGTCAAAACCCATATACAGTTTGCCGTAGAA